>LRSR01007382.1:0-27864 GCA_001579985.1 Hypsibius dujardini
TCAAATTCAAGTTTGTCAAATTGCCTATTTAACTGTTTGCTTGTCTGTCTGTCTGCCTGCCCGTCTCACTGACTGACTGCTTATCCAAGATTACTATTGCCTACCACATCTCCTGATTTACTATCTGTTTGTCTCATTCGTAATCTTGTCTACCTGGAAATCATTACCACTACCGCTCAGAGGTTCGACTGCACTAACAAACACCTACCGTCCAGCGCCATCCCCGCCTCGACACACTTGCGGAACCGGCAGGCTTTGCAGCGATTCCGCGTCTCCGGCGTCACGTCGCACTTGTTGCCGAAGAAGCAGCGGAATGTCCGAAAGACCGGGAGACTTCGCTTGAAGAAGCCCTACAAACGAAAGCACCTCCCATTAAGGCACAAGAAAAAGAAGATACCTCCCAGACAAACATATAAATACATTCTTTTTCTCGCGAAGGAGAAGGTGAATTCAAACATTTCCAAAGAACCCTCACCTTGCATCCTTCACAGGTGTTGGCGCCGTAGTGATTCCCGGTTGCTTCCGCGCCGCACACCTGACACTGCCCGAACGGGAACGGGGTGAAGCCCCGCCCCTTCGGGATCGGCATATCCATTTCCATGTCTCCCGTCCAAGTATATCAGCCGGATAAATTGCGGATGATCTGAGTAAACGATGTGGATAAGATATATTTTCGGGTGAATCAATCTGCCACCAATCAATCAATCAATCAAGCAATCTGTCTTCCGGATGTTTAAATAACGACAGACACGAAGTGCACCGGCAAAAATGGACCACCGGAACACCACACAGGCACACAGGCAAGGAGGAGGATAGATTGACGCGGCGGTGGGATGAGATGGAAGTTGAATGGGGACACAAAGTCCGGTAGCAGCCCGTCCAAGGGAGAAAAACAAAATGTTGAGAGCTTCCCAAAATTTCAATCTCCTCTCACAGATCAGTTCTCCGCACTTGGCAACCAAGAAGTAGCACTATACTCGATTTGGCAATGGCCACCATCCTCCAGGCAGACAGACCCCGGGGGTAGATAGTAATGATAAATAAGAATGGCGGTGTGTGAGATAGCAGAAGAGAAACAACGGACTTCAAACTTCTCCGTCGTCGTCAACAAAATTCGAAAATTCCGCATAAGCAGTCGGAAGTGTTGCTGTCTTTGTTGCTGCAACCACGCGTCGACACGAATCTGTCACGAGAGAGAGAGAAAACCGGTAAAAAACCGGTCGGAAGGAAAGAGCTTCTCGTTTCACGATTGAATGATTGATTGATTGACTGAATGATTGATTGACTGAATGATTGATTGACTAATTGATTGATTGATCGATTGACTGAATGATTGACTAATTGACTGATTGACTAATTGATCGATTGATTGACTGAATGATTGACTAATTGATCGATTGATCGATTGATTGACTGATCGATTGATTGACTGATTAATTGACTGACTGATTGATTGACTGACTGATTAGTTGATTGATTGATTAATAAATATAAAATTTAAAAAAAGGGGGGAAAAATGTAAACTGAATTCTACACAAAAAATATTCCACCACCTTTAAATAATTCAAAAAGAATTATTTTTATTCTTCATAAACAATAGAGATGTGTCGGAGGTTGTTTTCCAGGGAAGCAGCTTCTCGTTTCGCGACCGAAAACAATTATAAAAAACTCAGTAGATTGGAGCAAGAAAAAAAATAATTGCACACGAATGAAATATTCCACCACCTACAGATATAATTCAAAGGAAAGAAAATTGTAGTCCCCGTAAATAATAGGAAATTTAGAGATGTGTCCAATCGATGCACAATATAAGGCAATAATTTTCCCAGCGACCGCTAAAACGCATGAACGATAAAAGGGGAATCCCAGAATGCGTCGCACTGAACGACGACGACGTACCGCACCCGCAGACAGTCGAGAGTTGGAAACCCAGACACCGCGAAAAATATGTTCACAAGCAGTGAGGAAGTGAAAAATGAAATGAAATGAAATGAACTGCACATACACACACGCACACGCGCACACACACTAGACCGGCTTGCAGGGCAACACATCCACATCCACACACACACACACTAGACCTGCTTGCAACACATCCACATCCACACACACACGCCCACGCACACTAGACCAGCTTGCGGGGAAACACATCCACATCCACACACACACACACACAAGACCGGATGGTAAAGCAACACACAGTAAACGGGGAAGGAGAGCTTCTAACTAACGTCAGCCACGGAAAAAGGGGGCGTGGCTTATATTACCCAACCGGCCTGGCATGGGCCCGCTCTCTCACTCGATCACGTGCCCGACGAGTGCACATTGCGTGCGGCTGCGGCCAATAGCAACGGTCACGGCCTGCAACTGGTTGAAATCACAACGCATGACGTGTTTATGGCGCGCCAGAGGGCCAAAACCTAAGCGGTGTTGTAGACGTTGTGAGCATTCCGTCACAGTCGGCGCGCCATAAAGGCGTTTTGCCCGACTTCCCAGCCAATCAGCGGGTGGCTCGGTTTTCCCGACACTTGCGTCGTTTACGAGAGACAATACTACTACGAGAGCCAAAGACAGACAGACAAGACAGAGAGCGCGCGTGGATTGGGATGGAACAAGGAGCACCCCGTGGTCGTCATCGTCCAACCCAGCGAGGGGAAAACAAGTCTGCCTTAGAGAGAGACACAGACATCGGATGCGCACCGGCAAAGAAGATCCTGTCCAGGTCTTCTGTGTCCCTACACGTTAATTTCGCCCACCATATGTACCGCCCACCAGATTTTCCCGGTGGTACGGCCAGTGACTGATTGAGGTGGAAATTTTAATAAGCGCGGCGCACTTCCTCTGCGCGATCACGGCACAACAAGCCCCCCCCCTCCCCACCCAAACAGACAAGAGTCTCCCGGTATTTCACATTTTCCAAAATTGAACACAACTCCTCATTAGACACATGCAGCGAATGATTGTGCGCAATCACAGCTCAATTTTCAGGGATAAACCCCGTTTTTGCTTAAATACCCGGTAAAGAACACGGGATTTCTCCTATGTGCAGAATGGTGGATCCAGACAGACAGACAGACAGACAGAAACTGCGCAATGACGGATGTGGTCAATTACGAGAGGTCACAGTCGAAATTCAGACAAAACACCGATGTGCTGGATGAGGTAGACAGAGACAGACCGAAAGACAAATAATATTTATTATTTATTCAGAAGCAGACAAATGGAGACAATTATGTCTGGTTGCACTGGCATTGGACAGACAGAGAGACAAACAGACTAGCGGACAGACAGACAGACAGAAAGCAGACAAGTGGGCAGGTTGACAGGCAGACAGACAAACAAGTGAACAGGCAGACGACAGATAAACGGAGAGGCAACCAGGCAAGTAGACAGACAAGACAGACAGACAAACAGACAAAAAGGCAAGCAGGCAAATAGACAGAAAATACAGGCAAACAGACAGACAAACAGATAGGCAGACAGACAGACAGACAAGACAGACAACAGACAACAGACAGACAGACAGACAGACAGACAGACAGACAGATAGGCAGGCAGGCAGGCAGGCAGACAGGCAGGCAGGCAGACAGGCAGACAGGCAGGCAGGCAGGCAGACAGACAGACAGGCAGACAGATATCGGGTTGAACGTTGAGCGGGAAATACTTGAGAAGAGACAGCCAGGTCATGATTAGACTTTACCCCGTGATCAAATTGAGACGCGGATCGATGGAGCGCGAACGGCGCCTGAAAATATCCCCGCAACATAGGTCTCTACTGTCTCGGTTAGGTGGAGATGGGGAAATCAATCCATCGTGTGGCTGTGGCTTGGCCGGCCGGAAGTTTCAAACCGCTCGCAGCCTTCGGTAGTATCATCATGAGACATAATACACCCTCCTTAGAAGCCACATACCGCACGTTTTAGAACTGCGCGCGCAACTAACCGACGTAATCACGTTAAATACTACGAAGCCTGCCGGCGAATTAGGATCCTCATAACCTGTCTTCGCCGGATCAGACTCACTCACGCAGATGAAAAGGGAGGAAAAGGGGAACAAAACACCGGCGCGTTAAATTAAGGAATGCAGGCTAAGACTAAACGACAGACAGAATACAGACACACAGACAAACAGACATATCCAAGACAGATAAATGAAACAGACATACATAGAGAATAGAGAAACAGACAGGCAGACAAGTACATCCATGTTAGAGAGACAGTCAGCCAGACAGATAGACAAACAAACAGAAAACAGATAGAGAGACAGACAAACATACACATCAAATTCAGACAGACAGTCAGTCAGACATATCCGAGGCAGACAATCAAACAGACATACATACAGAACAGAAACGGACAGAAAAAGAAACATATCCAAGTCAGACAGACATAGACAGACTGAACAGAGAAACAGACACATAGACAGACAGAGAAACACATCAAAGTCAGAGAGATAGACAGTCAGTCAGACAAGCAGACATCAGAAAGACAGACAGACAGAAATAAGACAGAAACACCGACAGACAGACAGTCAGTCCGTCAGACAGCCAGGCAGGCGGGCAGACAGACAGACAGTCAGTCCGTCAGACAGCCAGGCAGGCGGGCAGAGAGACAGACTGACGGAGAGACAAATACACAGACAGAGGCAGGCATACTCGTTAACATAATTATCAAGTTGAGCTGCGAGAAAGGTGAGATGTCAGTTGACCTGACATACTCTTCGTAGAATCGGCCAACAAACTTTCGAATTTTTAATTAATTACCAACTCCGGTACTCCTAACCGACAGCGTCATTTCAAAAGACGTCCGCACACAGTTTGAAATCCGCAATCAAACTTCCAACTTAAAAAACACAGAAGCGAGAAACAAGAGAGCAAATATTAGCCGATCAGAAAAAAATGTGTTGCAAATCTTTCTCTTTCTCTGAAAACAATGCGGTCTGTACTCGAAGAGCGAGTGGAGGAGACTGCGTCCGTGGTCGTCGTCGTCGTCGTCGTCCTCAACGACGACGACATTGACTTCCGTGAAATTTATTTCCAATTTTTAAACCACGCGAACGGGTCGTTGGATTTCGAATCGAATAAAACGATCAGCGTGAGGGAGAGAGAGAGAATGAGAACGAGAACGAGACCTCGGCTGACAAAGCAAACATTCGGCTAGACAAGAGTAGAGACACCGCGAACCCTCCAAGCAGCTGTCTTTTCTCTCAGTCTTGGGCCTTGGTAGTCGGTCCGTGGTGTCTTTACGAGTGTGTCTCTTTTGGACGACGACGACGAAAACGGGTGATGTCATGTCACCACGGCTCAAAGTGCACTGGTGAATAGAAGAAACACTCGCCGACATTGCAATCGAGAACTCCGGAGACCGAATAACTCAACGTCGACGATCAGTGGATACGTTAGGGCCTGAGGGGTCCCTCTGTTGCAATCCGACGTGTGAGACAGTGAAAATAAAAGAAGCATTTTGACCAACTGCCCTGACACACGGGCCCTTTGCCCTTTCGCCTGAAATGAATCAAGACGACCGCAGTAAATCCCTTAATTAGTTTAAAGAGAGACAGACAGACAGACAGAAAAGCAGGCAGATGGGCAGGCAGGCAGGCAGGCAGACAGGCAGGCAGGCAGACAGGCAGATAGGCAGGCAGGCAGGCAGGCAGGCAGGCAGGCAGACAGGCAGGCAGACAGGCAGACAGGCAGACAGACAGATAGGCAGGCAGGCAGGCAGGCAGGCAGGCAGGCAGGCAGGCAGGTAGGCAGGCAGGTAGGCAGGCAGGTAGGCAGACAGGCAGGCAGACAGACAGACAGACAGATAGATAGACAGACAAGGCTATAGCGGTGAAATCGAATGATGTCCATTCCGTTAACCGATCAAGGCTTCACTTGATCAACAAGTAAGTCTTTTGAGAAGGAAAAACAAGAGCAAAAAATTCGAGGCAGGTGCCAAGTCCTGTGGGGTCACTGATTCAACTTGCCGGCATCAACACAAGACGTTCTGTGCCCTGGGAAACCCCACAATTCTAGAACTTCCGGGAGGCCTCACCGCTTCGGAAACCACTTCCTTTTGGCGCTTCCTGCTCGCCTCTTCCTATGGCCATCGAAACTTCCGAAACGCCGAAACAGAGTCGCGACTCTCCAGACAAAAAATAAGGAGAGTAAAAAATTCAAAATCGATTTATCAATTACTCATTTATGCAGGGAACAGGAATAAAAAGCGCAGCAAATCCAACCGAATCATTCGGCACTTTCCCTTGAAGCGACAGGGAGCGTGCCTAATTGACCTATTGACCTGTACGCAATCATTAGGCGCTTTCCCCGCTATCAAACTGTTTCCGCTTCAACTCACCAAAAATAATTCCCCGATGAGAATGAAGACTGGTAATCCCCGGGTTTCCGACGAGGATCTTCGAAGAAGTAATAGAGAAGCCTGAAAAATGAATGAAATCCAGGCCGAATAAGAGGTGTGCTGACACGATTGAAACTTGAAAGAGAAGCGAAAGAAGCCCCCCGGAATGCACACACACACACAGAACACACAGAACACAACACACAGAACACAACACACAGAACACACACAACACACAGAACACAACACACAGAACACAACACACAGAACACACGGTGAAGCGGCAGTGCAGGGAACTCACCAAAATAATACGAACTTTTCTGGTGGAATCAATTTCGAGTGACGAATGAAAATAAAACTGACTATGTTCAATTAGAATTAATCGTCCAAAAAAAGAGCATCAACCACAACACAACACTTATCAGAAAACCAAAATGGAGATTTGCAGCTCTTCGGGTTGCGACTGCTAAGAGAGAGAGAGGGTTCGTCAAAAGATATTGAAGTTGTGTTGTCTGTTGGTGTTGTGAATCATAAAAAGATCGACGAATGGCGTGTGACAGAGTGAGTGAAGGGGGTGTGGCTTAGAGGATGTTACTGCCGGCAGGTGGCGCGCGTTTCCCGCCATGCTTTCGCCTAATGCGCAGTGGGATGACGGAAGTCGCGCGCGCGCGGGAGAATGCTTTTTCAAGGATCGTCCATTGAAAATGGGTGTTGTTTGGCGTTCTCGCAAAAACGAGTTTGTAAGGTTACGGCGTCGTCGAACAACTGCACAGTAGCATACGGTAAAGGTGTTGAGCTCTTTTGCTGCGCGCGCGCGTTCACTCAAGTAGGAGGAGGCTTGGCCAACACTCGCCTACTAGTATGGAATGCTGTTCGCGGCTTATCGGCATGCTGGGCCTCTCGAGTATGTAGTACACGCATGGCAAAAATCTTGCGCTAACCGAGTTAAGCCAATACACTCGTTGCATGGCTGTCATAAACAGCCGTTGAGTTAAAGTGCTTAATTCGGTCAGCGCAAAGTTTTTGCCACGTGTGTAGTGGGTCGTTCAAGGTCGCTTGAAGAACGGACCTCCGAGTTCATATAACCGCGATCCATCGTGTGTGTGTGTGAAATCATTCTTCAAGTTGGTGAGGCATCCTTCCTATCTTCTCTCGATGAGGCTTGTTAACGAATTCAAAACTGGGACCTTGTCCTTTCATGAGGAACAGATGCTGATAATGACTCATGCAGACCAGCGATTGATTGATTGATGGCATGAGCGATTGTCTGAGAGATGGGTTGATCAGTTGATTGATGGCTTGATTGACTGATGGCTTGATTGAACGATTGATTGATTGATTGATTGATTGATTGATTGATTGATTGATTGATTGATTGATTGTTAAATCCTGCGTTTGAGTTGATTTTTGAGTTCGTTTGATGTTCTCGCCGTCTATCTCACTCTCACTGGTCGGAATGCCGATCTTCTTCCAGTCAGCGTGATTATAACAAGAATCCGGGCTTGGCTATCAGGAAAGCGTGCAGCTTTTGTAACCTCCAGTGCAATGTCCGAAAGTACAATCGGAAAATTATCCGGTTCTTCGAGCCGCGAAGCGCGCTCGCTTATCGGTTGTCTCAGGCAAACGAATTCGCACAACAAATATATGTGTATTGTGTCGTACTACCAACCAGGTACTATGCACACAATCCGACATCCAACGACCACAAGACAAATATAACTGCGTTCACCCCTACTGGCGCTCGAACCCGACCGCAACTTCTATATGTGCATAGCATAGAAGTAAGCGATAACGGATAAGGAATTTCCCATTTTCCAAGCGATTGCCATTTGAGTGCAAAAGTACGCAGTGGCAAACCGCCAAGTTCTCGTACCTAAATGGTAAAGCCCCAGCGAATATACGTTTACAGTAAGCAACAGAATCTAATCTAATGGAGGGTCCCGGAAATGGGCAAAAGGGGCGGGGCAGGGATAATCCTTGAACAATCAACCAATCAACCAATCAACTAAAGGAGCTCCGGAGCAATGGAAGCGGAGTTGATTGGTTGATTGTTCAATTATCAATCCTGCCCCGCCCCTTTTGCCCATTTCCGGGATCCTCCTTTATTGTACGCTCCCGATCTCAAGGGTCGATTATGCTCCACCCCCGCGGGTTCACATCAAGCTTTGAGCGGATCCTTAAATTCCGTTCACTTGTCTGTGATTGGCTCGTTGATTTTTACCTCATAGGCTATGCTACCTTGCTTGCTTGATTGAAAGGATGATTTCCTTTCCAAAATTTTCAAGTTAATAAAGTTTAAATGAATCTGAATGAACAACCACGCGATCGACGGAACGTGTTTTCAGGCCGGACCTAAAATCGACCCTTGAGATCGGGAGCGTACAGTAGATTAAATTCTGTCGCTTACTCGTACAATCCAGTCTAGTTTTGTTTAAATAAGAGTTTCTCATTTAAATAAAATATAAAATAAATTTTAATTCATCGCTGAGATTAAATAAGATATAAAATAAATTTTAATTCATCGCTGAGATTAAATAAAGTATACTTTCAATCTATTTAAAAAAAAATAGCTTCTTTTAAATAAAAATATTATTTAAATAAAAGTAAAAATTTTATTTAAATAAAACACCGAATTTAAATATTTTATGACACCAATAGTCTACATTCTGCGTCTCGACTCATGACTTTTATTCAGCAGAAGCTGTAAATGAGAACTATTCATCTTCGACTATTCCAAAATTAGCGTCTGGAATGAAACGCAGATTGCCTGGGATCAGCACTTAGCGCTCCAAATTCACACCACACAATCTACCAGAACGACCAAACCAAAAATTTCAAATTTAAATAAAAGAAAAAATGGTGTTTTAAATAAAATAGAAATAAAATATATCCCAGTTATCTCTTTTAAATAAAATAGAAATAAAATATATCCCAGTTATCTTTTAAATAAAATATAAATATATTTTATTTAAAACAAAAAGGCCGATTTTCAGCATTTTAAATATAAATTTAAACATATTGTTTAACGTGGAACGAGTTTTTAAGCCTAGCAAGGTTTCTGCTGAGTGACCGGCGCCTTCGAACGCGGGACGGTAATTTCGAGATGAGACTGTTCGAGAAAGTTAAACAGCTGGATTTTCGACTCGTTGGGAGAATTCGCTTTAGATTAGTGCGGGAATTTAGTTGCTCATTTTTCGCTTGCGTTTTTCCGTGCAGATCATGAACAGAGGTGTTTGCTACGACGGTGACGGGTTCGGGTAAAGCCGAATGTCAACGGAAAATGGGGTTTGTTTTCGGCCGAATGGGAAATGGGATCATTTTTGGGATTCTGGGATTTTGGGATTCTGGGATTTTGGGATTCTGGGATTCTGGGATTCTGGGATTCTGGGATTTTGGGATTCTGGGATTCTGGGATTTTGGGATTCTGGGATTCTGGGATTCTGGGATTTTGGGATTCTGGGATTCTGGGATTCTGGGATTTTGGGATTTTGGTATTCTGGGATTTTGAGATTCTGGGATTTTGGGATTCTGGGATTTTGGGATTCTGGGATTCTGGGATTCTGGGATTGGGAATGGGTGGGCCCGGCCTGGCAGTGGGAATGGATGGGGAGCCGAAATCCCAAAATGGGTGAACACTGGTATAGATTTATCTCGGATCTCGTGAGTGCAAGATTGAAGATCGATTGGCGTCAACGAAAAATTCGTCCGAGATCAAGGGGGCGGAGCTAAGTGAAGTTCTCCACGAGAACTGGGACTGTGAGCGTAGTTTTCGAGGATTGGCCTATAGCCCCGCCCCTGACCCCCGACTGCTGCCAATCGATTCGAAATTAAATATTTCGATTTTACGTCAAGTCACAAAAAGCGAAATCAATATCTAAAGCACATGTTTATTTAGAATCGTTAAAAGAAGAAGCTTTTTTATTTGAATAAATTCGACCGATGAAATTAAATTTATTTATTAATATTTTATTTGAATTCAAAGACGTTATCACTTTCAACGTGAAATGCACAGATCATTGGGTTTCGGGGAATGGGGACCGCATTTGCGGTGAGTCGTGTCGGCAGTAGGCGCTTGACAACAAAAAAAGGAAAATGTAACAATAAGAATAGAAAACGAAGGAGAAATCGTTAAAAGCTCTGCGAAAAATAAAAAACACTATCCAGATCAATCAATGTAAACGACGGTGACGATGGTCGGCGTTTGGCGGAGAAACAGCGATTTTGCCGTATCCGCCGCGGCTGATTCTGCGAGAATCGGACACCACTGGTTGCCCATGAAACGTTTCGCGCGTCCGCCCAGCACCGGCACGCCCGGAAACAACCGTCGCAGCGTGAGGACATCACATTGGGGGATCTCTTTGCTGTGACAAAATAAAAATTCAATTACTGTATTTTCGCGTTAGACAGGGACAGTTGTACTGGAGTGGAATGTGTGCACGGCTGTGTGCATCGTACACACAGCACAAGCGCCCCGTGGCCGATTAAACGTTCCATAGCTCGTACGCTGTCCCTGTCTAACGCGAAAATACAGTACCCGTATCAGCTTACTCGTTGTGCTCAATCGATTGATTGATTGATTGTTTTTCCGTATAGTAAATTTTTTACCACTTTTGGAAGAAACCATTCAAAAAGTATAACATATATATATATATATACATCCAAAGGCTTGATTAGGGTCCTCACAGGTCGGAACCAGGACCCCTCACGGCAGGGCCAGGGGGTGGGCAAAGGAGCAAAATGCATTTTTTTCAAGGTTGAACCCTAAATTTGGCCTCTTGTTCCTGATCATTTTGAACCTTCTGGGGGGGGGGTCTGGGGGTCTGATTTCCAGGGGCCCCCTGGGATTTCAAGACATTTTCGAAGACATGAGTTCTTCGGTCCTACTACGCGGGGTCCCGGCTCCAACCCCCTAGCCCTACTGCGAGGGGTCCTGGGCCCGATCCCCTGGCCCTATTATGAGGGTCCTGGTTATGACCCCCTGGCCCTACTATGAGGGGTCCTGAGCCCGATCCCCTAGCCCTACTACGAGGGCTCCTGGTTCCGACCCCCTGGCTCTACTATGAGGGGTCTTGGTTCCGACCCCCTGGCCCTACTATAAGGGCTCCTGGTTCCGACCCCCTGGCTCCACTATGAGGGGTCCCAGGTCCGACCTGTAAGGACCCTAAACGAGCCTCTGCAATTTTGGGGCTCTGAATAAAATAAGAGTGAAATATCCCAATAGTTCTGTCAACAGTACCTGGTCCCACCGGGCCACATCTCTGTGAAGTAGAACAACCAACACTGCCCCGCATTGGGGAAGACCACCCCGAGCTGGGCGTACAGCGCGTTGAGTTTCATATCGCGGACGTCGCGTTTGTCGGACACGTCGAGGATGACTTGGTAGACGGTGACAGCGGATCCCGCGAAGCACATCTACGAACAATAATCAAGTTAACCCACTAACGGTTGATCGAGCTTTAAAGGTTTGACGATCTAATCCTCTATCTCCTGAAATACAGCTGCCAGTGAACAACATGACCAAAGATGACTTTTTGACATTGCTGATAGCTCACCCACTCTTCCGCGGGCGCTCCGTCGAAAATCATCCCCTCGAAGAGGATCACCGGAAACTCCAACGACAACGGTCCGAACCCCCGAGGAATGCAATGAATGGTGAGGATGAGTAGTTTCGGTGCGAAGGCGTGCTGGATGAGCTGTAGGAGAGTGACGAGATCGCCGCCGTTGCGTTCGCGGATGTGACTCGGAATCTCCATCAGGGCAGTGTGGGAAAAGCCGACCCGCTGATGGATGATCTGCACGTTTTCCTTCGTTTCCGGGAGGACGATCATGGCGAGGTCTTCACTGTGCCAGAGATGCAACCGGTGGAGCTCCGTTCGGGTCAGGGACGCGTGATCCAGGTCGCTCTGCGTGGGCTCGGCGACCGGGCGGATGACGCTGAATAAGCGGAAGTGCCACACACGGAGGTCGTCCTCGTTCCGTTGGCGCATGAAGCTGTCGAGAATCTCATCGGGCTTACGGAGCCGCAGCAGGCCGGTCCGGTCGATGATGCGGACGTCGTAGTGAAAGATGTCGGGTGAATAGAAGACGAGGAGGTGTTCCGGTTGGATGTACAGCTCATTGAGGATGTTCCCGAAGACCTGCGACCAGGCAAATAGACACAGGCCGTTAACAAAACCTTCTGACGATTTCGGACGTAACATATCCCAAAACAAATATGACTAAATATCACAGTAAGTCCTGGCACTGAAAGTAGCTTGTGCCGAAATTAAAGATGGCATAAACTTCTTTCAGTTGCTTTTTTTGTCTGAACTTCAACTTTTTTCATAAGCAAATCAGATATTTTTGTTCGTTGATTGCTTGATTGGCGTTGCTTTCAAATATTATTTCGGGAAAATCAGATGACGGTATGTTCGTTGATTGCTTGATTGGCGTTGCTTTCAAATTTTATTTCGGGAAAATCGAATCATGGCATGTTCGTTGATTGCTTGATTGGCGTTGCTTTCAAATTTTATTTCGCTATTTACTCATTCATGATGTTGCCTGTACGAAAGGTTCATTTTGAGATCAAAACGTCGCGGTTGAATTGAACTTTGCCAAGGACCGTTTCTTCCTGCAGCCTCTCACCTGGTGTTGAGTGATCCACTTCTGCGAGCCGAGCGACAGATTAAGGTATCGAATGAATTCCCGCCGGTATATACAGGCAAATCGGTGCCGGCGACTGCGAGTCTTTTCATACTGAACAAGGCTACGGAAGCGTGAGGAGGTTTTCCCCAGGGCCAGGAGGTCCTTCATCGGTAGCATTCGCAGGTAGCGTGAGTAAACAGGATAGGAGAGCAGGACGTCGGTCTCAGTAACTGAGCTGTCCTCTGAATCGACATGTCCAGCGGCAACTTCGGAAGCTTCACCTGTGTCTTCGAGAAGGTCCTGGAGGAATGAGGCACTGGACAGGCTGAGGCGTCGCCGTTCCGAGTCAGAAGATGCGGATTTCGGAAGAACATTCTCCGACGGTGGTGAGATGGAACTGTCAGGAGCGGGTGAAGTTTCTCGGGGAATTCCGTCGAAGAGGAAATCGGAGAGCTGCGGAGGCCTCGGCACGGTCGACTCCAGAAGTAATTCCGCCGAGTCGAGAGTTGGGGCTGCGGGATTGTGGAAGACCGGCGGTGTCGGCGTGGATTTACTACGCTCTCGTTGTGCGGAGAGCCGCCGGATCTCTCCGATACTCAACATGTCGAGGTCGAGGAGTTTTCACCTGCTTCAAAACGTTCCTCAACGAAATTCCTCCGGAGACGCCACACTGCGACGGGAAGTGCAACGCCGATCTACGTCTCGTGATCATGACAGAGTGACTCGCCAGAATTGCAATTCTTCCGAGGATCAAAGTGCGGAAGTGTTCAGGTGTGGAAATGTGAATGTGCAAGAACGCAAGTCGCGCAGTGAAGAAAACCGGTCCAACGACTGGTATCAGCTCAACACGTAAACTCTACCTGTCCGACGGCAAATCATCCGAGTCTTTTATGACGAGTTATTTACCCGGGAATTCATAAAAAATATGGCCATAATTAAACTTTCAAAGTCATGGACGGTAAAAAAAGCATTGACGGTAAAAACAAATCGACGGTAAAAAACTTCTATTTTAATCAGACCGGATCATTCGAAGATCAGCCTCCTACCTCACTGCGTAAAATCCGCTACGGCACGACAGAAACTTACGCGGCCAACTGAGAATTCCAAAAGGGGTAATAAAAAAATTTGCAACGGGCAAAATAAAAAAGTTCCGAGGATGACAAGTTTCGAGGGTCTTGGAAGAATGGAAGAAACCTTCGATGAAGCCAAGCGATCTTCCTCGTTAACTGGAAACTGTCCGGAATCGCTGGGCAAATGACTTGGCCATCCGCGTTGCGCATTTCCTGATGGACATCTATCAGGTTTATCAATTTTTCGCATGCTAGACGATACAATTCAATCACTGAAGGTCGGGAGAGAGATTAGAAAACTGTTATCGCTGAAAAACAACGACAAAAGTCAGCTGTGCATTTGTTGGCAGAATGCCTACACAGCCCACGGCGTTTAGCGCTCACAGCCCATCTGCAACTTGACAGCACGCATGGGCTGGGGGTTTGAAAGCAGCGTGCTCAGCATTGACTGAAAGACAGAGAGGCAGGCAGGCTGAGCATACTGTGTATTGGATTTTCACACAGCGAGAGAGAAGGGAGAAAAAAATGCGCTTAGAGTTCGTTGCCATCATCAAGAATCCGCATTTTGCCTCTGTTGTGACTTCTGTTGTTCCCTAATTTTTCTCTCCAAAAATGTCGGTTTTTTAAAGTCAACAATTCACCGAGGGACACACACACACAACAAGGAGTGGACGAGTAGTTTTTAAATGCTCATGTTCCGATTATGAACGGCACTAAAAACGCTCCCACAAGGTCGAGTATCTTCTTTTCGAGCCTGTTCTCTCCGGGGTGTTTTTACAATTTCAAAAATGGCTTTACAGGACTGTACTGAGTCCGCTGGGAAAGGACCATCACCGCGGGAAAGGGTCACTCCGGAGGGAGGGAATAAAAAGCAGCCATCAACAAAATGTAAACACGATTAATTTTTCCCCTTAGTTTAGTTCCTTTATTTGGTTTTGGAGGTTGGAAGTCTTTTTTTTTCTGTGACAGGGCCATCATTTGGAGCCCACGCGGATCGTCATCAGCGGGAGGAGGGAGGAAAAACCGCGCAACGGAAATAGCGACCCTCAGCCGTCTCCACGACGGCTGCAGAGCCAGATCGTCATTCCCGCCAGGCGGGACACCGTGAACGGGATCGCGGAGGCGCAGCGTAATGCCCGAGCCAACGTGGCGTCGTCCTCACCGAGCGGGCGGAGGGACGTGCGGGGCAGTGCGAGCCATCAACAGCAACGGCGACCTGGAGATCTTCCTCAGTCGCAGCATGCCAAAGAGTTATCGTCCTCGCAACGCTTCTTCACGGCCGTCACGACGGGACGGGAATCTCAGAGTTTTGATTTCGGACGAGCAGACGGAAGAGGGAACTATGAGTACGGCAATCGGCATGAGTCTGGCGCGTGGAATAGAGCAACGGCGTCTGGGCCTGGACCGCGGCCTCGTAAGCGACCGATTCCCAGCCCGTCCGCGCGGAGTGCGGCCACGCGGACTGGTAGTTCGCTGTCAAAACGGTCGGATGCCTCGACGAACAACTCCATCTCCGCGTCCTCGAGATCATCCGCGAGGGTGGAGCGGTTTACCGATAAAGGTAGGGCGGTGGTGGTTGATCGGTTGATTGATTGGAAAACTCGTACCACTTATTGGCCTCATTGATTGATTGATTTAAGGGGAGAAGTTAGATTATTCTGTTTTGATGTGCCGAGATCTTCGTACACTGAGACGGTAATATTTGGCAGTAGTAAGGTCGTATTCATGCTTCCTGAGGCTAGCAAATAGTTTTTTCGTTTACGATAGCTTGTTTGTGGAAAACGTTTGCTGATCGATTGATTGATTGATTGATTGATTGATTGAATCTGGACCGGCAGTTTGAAATGTTCGCAGTTTCTCGACGATCTATTTTTAGGTTAGACCTTCCTTAGAGTGAGTGAAATCGGTTGTGATTGGGTAAAACATTGCATTGCTTTGCTAGTTGTAGCATTTCCGATTCGCAACTGGAAAGAGGATGGAAAATTTATATTTGCTGCCGTTGATTCATTGATTCGCTATCACGCTTTTCTCGTGCTGAACTCCCATTTTCGGTCACCGCGTTGCCTGTGTCTAATCCAAGTTCGGTTAAATTGGTGTGAAATATCCTGTTCCAACTTTCCTAGTAAAAAATTGTGATATATTATGAATATTTGTGATATCTTTAGCGTCGGAATGTGACTGGATGTGCTGTAGTCGATTGGTTGATTGATTGATTGATCTAGTCAAGAAATCTGAAACGTTCGCCGTTCTTCTCCAAATAAGATCTTCTTCTAAGATAGCTCTTTCACATTAATCGAGTAAAAGAGGCCATATTTGTGATTAAGGATAATGGATTGTCTTGAACGGACATTTTTAGTTGGAAACTAAACGAAAGTGTAAAAATTTGCTACGGTTGATTTACTGATTGAAAACGAAGTTTGGTTTCTCATCTCCCCTTGCAGCTCGAGCCCAACAAGAACGGTCGTCCGTAAAATCCGCTTCACGGTCCAGTTCACCATCGCATTCCGCAGCGGGGAATGGGTCGGCGAGAAAGCCGTTGAAGTCCCCTAACGTAAAAGTGGCTGCCACTTTAAAGCGAAAGGTGAGTTTTGGATTAACGCAGTCGCATTGCTCGTCCTCACAGTCAGTGTGATTCTCTCGGTGTTGTGCAGGCGATAAAGGCGGATGCCGCAAACGCATCCTCCGGTCCGACGAAATCCGGTTCGGTGGGTGTGGTGTCCGGCCCGAAAGCGTGGCGCTCCTTTGGCTGTTGGAGGGTGGAACGCAGCAGCACCGGCAGGGAATACTATTACAACACCGAGACAAAAGCCTCAAAGTGGGACAAACCGCAGGAATGGGTAGAGGCAGAGAAGTACGCGTCTCCCCGCGCTTTTTTCCGACACTCTTAAACCACAATTTTGAATGAGGATTTCTGTTTGTCGTAGTGCGGCCGCAGCAGCAGCAGCATTGGTCCTCCCGGAGGCCGTGCGCCGTAGCGAAAGTGTCACGCGAGAGGCGCTGGGCAAGCGCAAGCTGTCGGAACTCGAAACGACAACGGAGAAATCGGACAATGCGCGGTCGACGAAAATCCAACGTACAGCTTCTGTCGCGCCGGCTCCTGCTGCAGTAGATATGGACTCGCTTTTGGGAAGCCCCATCAGCGATGACAATGACCACTCATCTGGTAAGAATTCCGGCGTCACTTACTCCGCCGGACTTTTCTCACGTCAGTTTCCGCTTCAGTCGCCTCTCCGACACCGTCAGAGCGGATGGACATCTCCGACGCAGAAGCTGCCAGCAATGCTTCCATTTCACCGTCGAAGAACGCCGCCACCGGGTCGTCTCGCACGTCTCCATCGCGACTGCGAAAGAAGTCGGTTGACGACGAGCGAGGAGCCTCGCCCAGGCGGAGGGGAGGAGGAACCTCTTCGGATCAGACGCGAAAGACCAAAGCGCCGACGCTGGAGGATCTCAAGAAGCTCGAAGATTACGACGGTAGCTGCGGATGATTTTCCCCCACGTGTCTTGTGACCATCTCGTGCATCCTTTTTTTTGCTGGCTTTAGATCCAGACAGAAGGCGATCGTTGAAATTGCAGCGTGTTAAGGAATGGAGATCTCAACGTAAGCACGGTGATCGTGGGACCTAGTTCTGTCTGAACGACTCATTCGTTGGAGAATGTCGAAAGCAAAGCTCTTTTTACTGTGGATTTTTCTTTTGCAGTTGGAGAAACGCCGGCGGAAGTGAGCCAGTCACCAATCGGAGACGGCATTGCCGGTTCACCGGTCTCCTCAGAGACTTCCACCGTGTCTCCCCAGTGGCCTCGACCGTAAGATCCTTTCCCACGTTTGTATTTCCTGTTTTTTTAAGTGTCTGACATTCTGCTCGCCTTCCCAGAACAACCGGTGCACGCTCGGACCATGCCGATGCCGTGAAAGCGGAATCCCCTTCTGCGGATGCTGCCGTCGCTCCCACCTGTCCCTCCCCGGTGCCGGCCAGCGCGTGCAGCCGGATCGTCCTGCCCAGCTTTGACTTTCCCGAGCTGCCGGAGCCGGTTCGAGATCTGCCGATACTGTTTGTCGAGGCCATGACGTCGGGATTCACCAGTATGAAGATTGGACACGTCGAAGATCAGGTACCGGAATCAAAATCTGCCATTTGTGTATGCACGTTTTTGCTTGATTGGTTGATTTATCGCGGATTCATGCTACATCTCGAGTGTTTTGTTGATCATTTTGTCTGTCATTGTTTTTAGAAGTGCAAACAGTTGTTCGAAATCCGGCCGGGAATGTATGCCGCCAGTGGAGAAAAGGTAGTCCACATGAAGGTCAATCACTCGGACATTCGGCAAAAGCGGATGACCACGGTGTCCCAAGCGGAAGAGTACGTGCTATCAACTGCCTCTTATCGGGGGCGTGTCTCAATCACAGTTAACGGGTCTCTTCTGCGTTTCAGCATCTCCTTCCTCTCCAGCCTGCAGGACGAACTGTTCCGCTCGATGCACGCCAAGGCGGACCACCACAACCGGTCGGAGGTCCCTAAGCCGATTCTACCTCCCCCTCATCCGGTGGTGGTCAAGACGGAACGGGTGGATTCCTCACCGGCGGTGATGGTCAACGTGACCACGACGCCGGATATCTCTGCGGCCTCCGCTGCTTCCCTGGACTCGAAGCAACAGCACCTGACGCTGTTCGGGATGGAACCCGCCGCCGATCGGCGTCAGCTCATCCCAAGCGGCATAACGACATGACAAGTCGTCGTCCCCGCATCTCTCTGATTTCTCTAGTCGGCTTCCAGTTGAAGATCCAGTTGTTTCGGGGGTTGAGCTGGTTTGAGAAAGAAAGCTGAGGTTTTTTGTGATATTGATGTGTGTGTGTGTTCAGGGCGAGGAACCTCTTCTCCTGCTCGTCTTGAGTTGTGTTATCTCGCGTTGTCTCTTTCTCCTCTTTTGACAGTTTTCGTTCTCTTTCTCTCTCTTTCTCTCTTTCTCTCTTTCTCTTTCTGGGTGGTCCGTGGGGAGGCTCTCTTGCCGGAATGTGTTGGGACAGATACACAACAGACACACATTTTTTCTCCCTCTTTTTTCGCAGATTCTCTGCGTCTCAAGTTAGTTTGTAAAAATTATTCCTTGCGGATGTTGTGCTGTTTAAAAAGGATTGTGAGGTCTCTGACGCTGTCTGCCGGTGGACGTTCTATCTGCACTCTTTGTTTTGTTCACAATAAACGCGGGATTGATCAGTAATGTCTGGAGGACTTCTACAAGTTCAGGTGTCCGAGTTAGGCCGACAGATTCGTATAGGCAAAAGTAAAATGCCGTTCAGGTGTCCGAGTTAGGCCGACAGATTCGTATAGGTAAAAGTAAAATGCCGTTCAGGTGTCCGAGTTAGGCCGACAGATTCGTATAGGCAAAAGTAAAATTATACCGTTCAGGTGTCCGAGTTAGGCCGACAGATTCGTATAGGCAAAAGTAAATTATACCGTTCAGGTGTCCGAGTTAGGCCGACAGATTCGTATATGCAAAAGTAAAATTATACCGTTTAGGTGTCCGAGTTAGGCCGACAGATTCGTATAGGAAAAAGTAAAATTATACCGTTTAGGTGTCCGAGTTAGGCCGACAGATTCGTATAGGAAAAAGTAAATTATATCGTTCTTAACAGGGTAAACTGCAATTGCGCCGCTACTGTAAGAGCACTGTCTTTCATTTGAAACTCTCTCGGAAATCTCCCGATCTAAATTCTTTATTCTTAGTGTTGCTCTCAATAAAATAAGATTGATGAGAGAATTTACATCCAAAATTCCTGTGTCCGATTTAGTCTCCAGGTTCGTAAAGGCAAAAGTAGAATTGTGCCGTTCGGGACAAGGACAAATCTAATTGCGCTGGTAGGAACACTCTATCGTATTTGGCACTCTCCCTCAGCGAGAAGAATCGCTTTTTGCTTCAACTGCCTTTATCACTATCGGCACGCCGGGGCGGGGCACGGTTGAAACACACGGCAACGGTTGGTGGAATCAGCTAGGTCCGCCCTTTTCCGCGTGCCAACAGGCGACCGTTGAAAAACACCGCGGCAAAATGTCCCTGTGTGTTGTCTTTCTCTCCTCTGCGCGCTGTTTCCAACGAAACCGATCTTCACTTGCACATTCCGGAGATTTTTGCGCTAAAAAAACTCTTTCATAGTCAAGGTCCGCGGATTCTCATTTTTGAGTCCTACGTCTCCTTAGCAGATCCTCTTCGCCCTGTTTCATCAACCCCGCGATAACCTCCACACATTCCATCAAAATGGTGAGTGAAAAAATGCATTTAAAAAAAAAATGTTTTTGCCGTTGCGGATGTCATTGACACCGTAACCACATGAGCGTGCTGCGAGCTACCTTTTTTACGCGCCCCGAATGGGCTGTTGCTGAGGCAGTGGCTCGGGGTGGGAGATCGGCTGGAGGACTTACCCAGAGGAAGATTGTCAGGGACTTCAGGGAAATTGAAACGGGATTTTTTTTGAACGGGAATCATTTCCGTAGTCAAGCAGTTCGGCATGTGGTCATCATCGCTCATTTTGGAAATAGTGTTTTCATTCCAGAAATAGCTGAATTAGTTAGAGCAAGTTGTTGAAGTCGGGGAAGATTGTCAGGGACGTCGGAAATTCGGTCGGAAGTTTTTGAACGCGAAAACTCACATCATCAGGCAGTTCGTTCAAGGATGCACCCCCCTTCGTTAAATCATTTTTTCCAACCGAAAACACTCAATTAGCCAGACTTAGAATTCAGGGAAGATTGTGAGGAACGTCGGAAATTGGGTGTGACTTGCTAGCACGTGAAAAACTCCCCATCGTCGGACAGTTCGGCTGAGCGGTCATGTCCCGTATGAAAATTAATTTTTCTCCGTCCCGAAACGCCGATTAGCTACAGATATCTCAGAAGAGTTTCAGGAACGTCGGGAATTCATTCATAATTTTATTTTATTCCGAATACGAGTTTAGTGTTTTTTTAATCTAGGTGGAATTCGAAATTCGAAACCGCTTTTTTGTCTGATTTAAGTGATGAGTGAGTGGAAACGAATCTTTTGAGCGTGCAGGAAACGCTCGAGCCGCCATTTTGTCCGATGGGAGTGGTAATTTGCATAAAATTGTCGACTAGAAGTGGAGAGGCCATGGCTCACAGACACAGCGAGACAGCTGCTGGCACTGTGACGTGATTCCGATCGGCGCAGTCAGCAGTCGACTCAGTGAAGAGTGCGACCGCGAAAGGCAGTTGAGCTCCCTTCCTTCCCCTCTAGGGATCTACAGCTGGCCGAGAAACTAGCTACTGTTTGCCATGCGTTGATTGATTTAGTGTAGTATGTGCGAAATGGAACATCATTGATTGATGCTTTGGCCAGTCAAGTGCAATTTTTCGGTTTGATCAATCAATCAACCATATCTGTGTTCAATTCAGACAATCAATCAATCGAACGTTATTCGCCAACCTGGTAACGTTTCACGTGTCTTGTGGCACCAAATCAATCAACGACTGGCGAACCGTAGCTATTCTGTCCTCCGACTGTAACTTTCATTTGTGAAAAATCGATATTTGTTTCATGGACATGACTTATCGACTTCCCTATTTTCTGACTGACGTCCTCCCGGATTTGCTTATAAGAGCAAGTTAGACCCAACGTAACACCTCCCTGTCAGCTGCCTGAAACGGATCACCTATGAAAGCCGTTGCAAGTCACGCCGTTTACCTCGTGCTGAAACTTCCGGCAGTTGAATCGCGCCTTGATTCTTTGTTTGTCGTTGGTTTATTTCCTTCTGAGGACTAATTTTTTCTTCCCTTCCAGCGTGAATGCATCTCAGTCCATGTCGGCCAGGCCGGAGTGCAGATCGGCAACGCCTGCTGGGAGCTCTACTGCCTCGAGCATGGCATCCAGCCGGATGGGCAGATGCCCTCGGACAAAACCATCGGCGGCGGTGACGACAGCTTCAACACCTTCTTCAGCGAGACCGGAGCCGGAAAGCACGTGCCCCGTGCCGTTTTTGTTGACTTGGAGCCGACTGTTATTGGTAAGGAAGTCTCGGCTTTTCTCGAAGAGCTCCCAAAGGAGGTCGCCTCATCTCATGCTTTCCTCCCCGCCCTCCACAGATGAAATCCGAACTGGTACTTACCGCCAGCTGTTCCATCCCGAGCAGTTGATCACTGGCAAGGAGGACGCGGCTAACAACTACGCCCGTGGTCACTACACCGTGGGGAAGGAGATCGTCGACCTGGTGCTGGACCGGATCCGCAAGCTCGCTGACCAGTGCACCGGCCTGCAGGGCTTCCTCATTTTTCACAGCTTTGGCGGTGGCACCGGATCGGGCTTCACCTCCCTCCTCATGGAGCGTCTGTCGGTGGACTATGGGAAGAAATCCAAGCTCGAGTTCTCCATCTACCCCGCGCCTCAGGTCCGTTTGCTGCTTCCTTGCCGGGTGTCGCGAGAAACTGTCCTTTTCTAATATTGGCAATTCACTTAACAGGTTTCCACCGCTGTCGTTGAGCCGTACAACTCTATCCTGACGACCCACACCACCCTGGAGCACTCTGACTGCGCCTTCATGGTGGACAATGAGGCCATCTACGACATCTGCCGCCGCAATCTGGACATTGAGCGACCGACCTACACCAACTTGAATCGCTTGATCGGGCAGATTGTCTCATCCATCACGGCGTCGCTGCGTTTTGACGGTGCCCTCAACGTCGATCTCACTGAGTTCCAGACCAACTTGGTAAGGAGTCAGGCGCCCTTTCAGTCGAGTTTGTCTCTTCCTAGTCGAGCTTGTCTCTTCCTAGTCGAATCTCTTCCCAGTCGAATCGGTTTTTTCCTGCTCCAGGTCCCCTATCCTCGTATCCATTTCCCTCTGGTCACATACGCTCCGATCATTTCCGCCGAGAAGGCCTACCACGAACAGCTCACCGTACGCTCGCCTCTGTTTGATTTCGACCTTTTTCTTCATTGGTAAGAGATGTATTCTTTCTCTCGTAAGGTTTCGGAGATTACCAACGCTTGCTTCGAGCCGGCCAACCAGATGGTGAAGTGCGATCCGCGCCACGGCAAGTACATGGCCTGCTGCATGCTCTACCGAGGTGACGTCGTGCCCAAGGACGTGAACGCCGCCATTGCCGCGATCAAAACCAAGCGGACCATCCAGTTTGTGGATTGGTGCCCGACTGGCTTCAAGGTAAGGAAGACTTGCGCACCACCGGCCAGTCATCATTACTACAGTCAGGCACAGACTGCTGTCATCAGTACAGGTAGACAAGGCGGTTATTACAGTCAAGACACAGACAACGCAGACTCCATTAAGGGAATCAGGCACGGCAGTTCTCGTTAAGGCAATCAGACAACGCAGACTCCATTAAGGGAGTCAGGCACAGACAATGTCGTTTCCTCAGTACGGTGAGACAGGCACGGCAGTTCTCGTTAAGGCAATCAGACATCATCGAGACAGTTTTTCCTTCCGATTCACACCGAGACAGACAAGCAATTTTCCTCCTTGTAGTCAAACTCAGACAGACGACACTGTCGAGCATAGACATTCCAACATGGTTGACGCTTTTGCCGGGATACAGACATCCTCCATTCGTGTCGATGTGACTTATACTGGACTCGTTTTCCAGGTCGGAATTAACTACCAGCCTCCCACCGTTGTGCCGGGCGGTGATTTGGCCAAGGTGCAGCGCGCCGTCTGTATGCTCTCCAACACGACCGCCATCGCCGAGGCCTGGGCCCGCTTGGATCACAAGTTCGATCTGATGTACGCCAAGCGCGCCTTTGTCCACTGGTACGTCGGTGAGGGCATGGAGGAGGGCGAGTTCAGCGAGGCCCGGGAGGATTTGGCCGCCCTGGAGAAGGACTACGAGGAGGTCGGTGTGGACTCTGTCGAGGGAGAGGGGGAAGGCGAGGGAGAGGAAGTTTAAAGACGTCTCTCACTTCAAGCACGCCGCGGCAACAACGATCGAAGGCGCTTGAGTTTTAACGCAAGTTTTACAGTAATCTCCCCGCTCGTGTTTTTGTAATAGTTATCTTTGATCGCAAGTTTATAACCACGAAACAAGGAAATCTCTCGTGTTTGTATGAGTCTCCCTCCTCTGGGTTGGGCCTCTTGCCGGCTTGGTGACTCGTTCTATCAAACTGGGTTTTTGTCATTTGCAGCAAGACAGCGCGTAGATTTTTCGTATCGACTGTGCATACTTAAGACAAGAAGCTGAACTGCTGAAGCTTCTCTCAGGCATACGAGTTGTGTTCGGCACATGCAGACGGACAAGCAAGACAGATCGCATCTTCATTCA
Organism: Hypsibius dujardini; assembly: GCA_001579985.1. Classification (NCBI taxonomy): domain Eukaryota; kingdom Metazoa; phylum Tardigrada; class Eutardigrada; order Parachela; family Hypsibiidae; genus Hypsibius; species Hypsibius dujardini. Next base: position 24,313 of record LRSR01007382.1, read on the forward strand.
TTCAGACAACAAGGTGGAGATCACGAACGTGCTACCCAGGCAAGACACACTCGTTTAGGGCAAGAATCAAAACACACAAAGACCAGGCAGACGTAAGAGTTCAGGAAGGCTCTACTCAGACAAGGCAGATAAAGGAGTGAAAATTAGAGAAGTCTGAAGGACAGATAAGAGTTCAGGCAGGAAGACGAATCAAAACAGACAATGAACAGCTGATAGACAATCAGACAGGCGACGGAAATCAGGAAGATGCCACTCAGACACGGCAGAAAGACACAGACAGACGAACCACATCATACAGTGAAAAAGCTGGCTGAGAGACAGACAGACAAACGTGGGGAGTGGAAAGCGCTTCTTGGGCAAGAACGACAAAACGTGTTTGACAGACTGACAGATTGAAGGGTTTAGACACACCACTCTTACCAAATTCGGACACTGACAGACGAATCAAAAAGACAAAGACAAATCCACCAGAAAGACGGCAAGCTGACTGACAGACAGGCACACAGACGTGTATGACTTTAGGAGAGCGCTATTCGGAAAAGACCGATAGACATTATTCAGACAGACAAGGCTCACAGACAGAAAGGTAGGGAGGGGTTCCGGACGGCGTCACCTATTGGTAAGTCGGACAAGGCAGACAAGATACAGATATGCGAAACAACTACTGTATGTCCGAGACAGGCAATCACAACCACGAAAAGAGCATTTCTATCGAGTCAGACAGACAGACAGACAGACAGACAGATATGTCTGCACAAGGTCTAAAAGTGTAGACTTTACTTCTTTACTGTCTGAACCATGCCTGAGAATCTTCCGTTGATGAGATGATGAGAGCTTCGGGCCTGGACATTAGGTGTGAAAAGAGTTTTCTGCGTCTTAAAATAGCGAAATATGTTCGTATTGGTGTGCCTTGACAGTTCGTTTGTGAAGGGGGGAATGAAAGATTGTGAGTGGCATTGATGAGCTCAACTTGTAACAATCACGCAAGAAAGTATGCCACGACGGAGGTTGATGGCACTTCCAAGCCGGAGACGGTCAATGTCGTCGCCGTTATCATTATTTATTATTATGAGGCAAAGTCTGTATCTCGGCTCACTCTCCAGTTGGTCCGTAAATCGGCTCACTCTCCAGTTGGTCCGTAAATCGGCTCACTCATGGGTTTCTTTTTGATGGCAGCTGCTTGATTGTTTGATTTGTTAAACTATTTCCTAGTATACTAAAGCACTTCTGGAAATCAAACAATCAAGTGCTAGACATCAAAGAGTGAACCGATTTATCGACCAACTGGAGGGTGAGCCGAAATAGGAACTTCTCCTCAAACCGTTTGTAAGTCAAATGTGTTTGTTGTTTAACAACAACCACCCACGCCGCCTGGCACCACCGCACAGGCAAAGAAGGTTACATTTCCTGCACGCTCTCCGACTGTCCGTCACTTCCGCTTTCTACACAGACAGACACAGACAGACACAGACAGACAGACACACCCGAAAGTCTACCTACAACTTATACCGGTAATGAGGAATGTGTGTTAATACTTAGTACGCGTCTTTAGCATAGTCTGTACAGTGTAGTGCTTTTATTAAGCCGAGACACAGATTATTGATACCTCTAACGATCTCGCGTGTGTCTGTATGTGTCTTATGCGGGCGGTCAGATTGCTTCGCCTTCGAGATGATGCGAGAGAGTTCCGTTTGTCTGTTTGTTATCTTTTCTCGTCGTCGATCGCATATCTGAACTGATACTGAACCCTCTCTACGTTCTACGTTCTGTTCTGTCGCCCCAGTGCTCGCAGGAGACGTGCACTTCATCTGAAGAAGCGGATCTGCCGGTCAGCAGTGCAGGTCTGACTGCGTGACTGTGTCTGTGTATAGATCACTCGTTGCGCACTGAGTGATGAAGTCCTCGGTCGGTCTGGAGGATTTGCCGGTGGAGATCCTGCAGAATTTGACGTTGTTGTTGGAGCCGGATGATGTGCGGAGCGGGGTGTTTGGGGCGTCGACGTATCTGCGAGATGTGTTTTCGGATGAGGTGTACTGGAAGCTGCGCTGTAGGCGGCAGTATCCGGCTCGCTGGATGGAACTTTGTGGTAGGAGGCCGACAGGGCTCAGACAGACAGACAGACAGACAGACAAACAAGCAGGCAGGCAGACAGGCAGACAAACAGACAGGCAAACAGACAGGCAGACAGACAGGCAGACAGAGAGACAGACATGCAGACAGACAGTCAGAGAGACAGAGAGACAGAGAGACAGAGAGACAGATAGATAGAAACATCCGCCTTGGATGTCAGTGACTTTTCACTTTGTAGGTTCCTTACAAACACAGACTGGGTACTCTCAACCAAGTGCCTCTGAATGGCGGGAGAAATTCCTTCGTCACCACCGGAAAGTGAAGACCTTGGTGAGCAACCAGTTGTCGACCCGAAGCCTGACACCCTGGACAGTTTTTAATCAGCATCACCACTTCTGGGGTACCACCACTGTGAGCTTCTGTCATTCAGGTGAGCTTATCTTTTGGCTATCGTGATTGTTTGCATCAGTAAGTAATGGAATCTCCTTTAAGGACGGATGGTCGCGACCGGCGGTGACTCACCCAATGTTGTTTCCTTGTGGGACGTTTTGGACAATGCTGCCCCAGCCTTTCCTCTCTGTCAAGCAGTATTCCATACGGTACAAGTCTCGTCTGTCTGTCTGTCTGTCTGTCTGTCTGTCTGTCTGTCTGTCTGTCTGTCTGTCTATCTATCGGTCTGTTTCCCTTCATTTTTTGGTTTGTCTGTGTGTCAATCTGCTTGATATCAGCTTTTGTCTGAACACGTACATTTTCAGGATAGAGTTGAATCATTGAGAAGTCAAGGGAATCTCCTCAGTTCGGCGTCTAGGGATAAAACAATCGCCATCAGCGACTTATCTTTCGGGCTGAAGAGGCCACCGGTACAAGTGCTAAGGTGCGCAAAATTTCACATCACATATCTCATACCGTATTTGTTGAAACTGGTGATGTTGGTAGATGGTAATAATACGTTCGAGTTACAGGTCTAAATCAGAGATCACTTCGCATGAATGGCGCGGCAATCAAGTGGTTACCGGCTCGGACGATAATTTGGTATTTTAATTTACATTTTAGGTCTCTTTTAAAAGTTAAATAGAGTTACCGCCTACCAATCATTACTTTATGGTTGCTGGCTAGCGGTTTACTGATGGTCTCGTTTCAGTGCGAAATATTCGATCTGCGAACTAACAGTGACGTAATGCGGAATATCTCGTTTTCGGATACGGTCGATGTGATTCCATCTAAGCGGCGCCAGTGTCGCACTCTCCAACCAAAATTTTTGGACGATCATCGAATTATATTATTGGGAAAGCAAAGGCCGAATCCATCGATAAAGATTCACGATCTCAGGAACTCTAAATTTGTTGCCGAAATTGAGGTAGGCATTTGCCTGTTGACTTTATGTCTGTTTATCTGCGTACACGTCTGCCTGTCTGCCTGCCTGCCTGCCTGCCTGCCTGCCTGTCTGTCTGTCTGTCTGTCTGTCTGTCTGTCTGTCTGTCT
>LRSR01007386.1:0-10377 GCA_001579985.1 Hypsibius dujardini
ATTAATTATTTTGAGTTGTTCAACTCTCCGTGGAGGGTTGTGTAACGTCTTGAAAATTCATCAAACGTAGTGGGAGACGGAAATAAGTAGTGTGTCTGTAGTGTATCTCCACTGGGAGATTGTGTTGTGATCCGTTATTGGCAGGCAAATAGCATTGTGAACAGCTTTGTGAAGCGTGGACAGCCTTGCGAAGAAGCGTTGAAAACTACAGGAAGCAGTCTGGTTATATCGCATCGTCAATAACGATAAAACGACCATCCCAGACTACCTGCGAATCCTTTTGATATTGCGCGAAAGTGTACCGGACTTTCGTGAACCTCGACGCATTGAGGTGAACGTGAAGGGTGCAACGGCCGACACGATGTTCGCCAGACGGCTGAGATTACTGTAGAATGCCGCACAGTTGAGGGGAGCGGCGTTCGATTAAACAGAACACTCGTAAAAAGCAACCCAAGCTTTACTGCTTCAAACATAGGACCAAATAGACTTCAACCTGTTGATTGTTGATTAGGCCTGTTTTTAATGTCAACCGGAAGTGGAGCCGTTGATGTTTTGATTCGTTTTTGTTTTCAATCCATTGAGGCGTGAGACCTCTACACATAAATGGTGACGTATAATCACTACTCGGACGAAGAAAAAACGCGTATTTTAGCTCTCCAATCGGGTAGAATTATGGTCGTAAGAGTAATGCTGTAAACGGGCCGGGCGGTATTTTCTGTACCTATGGGCAAAGTTATCGAGTGTTTTGTTTAACCGAACGCCGCTCCCTTCAACAGTGCGGCATTCTACAGTACTGTACTGCCACATTTTAAGGGGGAGGTTTTTTGCCCTCCAAGTAAATTACCGACCCCCCCGTCCAACTTGTGTTCAATGGTTTCATTGCGCTTTTGGCGGGCCGAATTCGGCCGTTGATGAACGGAAGTGAATCCGTGACGTCACGTACAGTCTATCAAGGGTAGGCGGGGCTAAACCCACCCTTAAAAGCGTGGCCGTTCAGTACTTGATAGTTTTCTCCCTTCCGATCTCTGGAAATGTGAGTCTCTGTACACATTCAGATCTCGTGTGGTTGCTTTTGTGTAGAGTAGCGAGTTTTGTACTTCATTCAAAACAGACTTTATATAATCCGCAAGGGTTTGTCTGCTTCAGTCGAACAGTAACAATAACAATAAAATCGGCCTGCAGAAAACGCGGCTGGAACACAGATCTTAAGAGGTCCGTTTTTCTCTGTAACGGAAGTCGTTAGTGTATTTCCCGTGGGGAATATCCAGCAACAACAAAAACTCCAACCGACCGACCGACCGTCTCGGCTCTCCCTTTGAAATTGGGCCGCGCCATGACCTTCTTGCATGACTGGTCCCTCATTGCTCATTCCCTTCCATTACACACACAGGAGCGGAATTGCCAATTGCGAGTGTACGACTCACGACATGCCTTCCCGCTTGGTTTTCTGCAATAAAATCGCAGTTAAGGAATGAGGACTACACTGCACGGTGAATTGCCTTTTGAGTACCGCAATCAAAGCCACAAGACGGCGTAATATAAAAGCATTAAAGTTCGCTCAAGCGTCTGGCCATGAATTGTACATGCCCGAATTTAATGTTTTATGTCACATCGTGTGACTAAGTACATTTCTCAAGGGTTTAAAATGGGTTATGTCGTTTTGAAAAATAAAGTCAAATGGTACATGTTTTCCTGCAAACCATACTCTACTTGGCACTTTAGCGCGCTCTCATCAAGGATTCCGTTAATGGGTTCGATGCTTAAGCGTCGCATTTTCTTCTTGAGGGACTACACTCCTATTTTCCACCGACTTAACCCCGTTGCCGCCGTCTTATCTCCTTATCCACATCGCGCACACAAGCAAACGGAGAAACCACTGTGCCAAGAGTCCCGCCTTTGTGGGAATTCCCACGGAAAATTCGGCTAAGGCAATTGGCAATTTGAAGAAATCGCAGGGAGTGTCGGATCGGAAGCGCGGATCAGTCGATCGCGCTCCGAGACGACGCACGGCTATATGGACGACGACGTTCAATTAGACAAGGATTACTTGAGAGCCTGCGCGGTCTCGTCTTTCGTCGTTCTCCCCTTTTGCGGCTTGGTTGAACTTACTTCATGCATGACGTCGAGCGTTTTGTTGGGCGTGGAGGACTGCCGCGTCCCTCGCGTCGACCGCGGAGTAGATTGATTTTATTAAGAGATGTCGCTGTCAACACGTTGCCGTTGAGAGAGGAGACGCCGAGGATGTCTGTCATTGCTCTCATAAAATGGAGGCCACCGAGCAACAATTTTTGCCACCGAGCAACAATTTTTGCCACTGAGCAACAATTTTTGCCACTGAGCAACAACTTTTGCTGATCTAATTATAATTTTAGCGTGCGCGTCGGCGACGGAGAGAAATGGTGTTGGATAAAGGTGACCCTGAAGCGACTCATACATTCTGTGACGTCACAATAGCACGGTGATCTACTTACACTGAATATACTTTTCTTAAGCTCTATAGCCTCAAAAGGCTAGATTAGTTCCTGCTATGATCCACGATTCATTCATAAGCAGTACAGCAGTCCGTCCTCGTTGTGGATTATTTAGAACACCTTTTTCAGTATTGATTTCATACGAAACGGTACTGCGTGCTGAGTAGTACTGCACAATGACTCTACACGCAAACAAGGATTAAAAATGACTAATTACTTCTGCCATGCATTCTGAAACACAATTAAGGAATGGTACTAATCTATGTTTGTGCTATATTGTGCTGCTTAGCTAGGAGTCGGTCACTGTCCTTCTATTAATCGGAACTGGCCAAATTTCCCATGAAGTAAATCATCCGAATGAATGGCGGTGACCCTTTAATCAGCTGGAGTATTACCATAGATGACGCCCATTATTCGGGAAGCAGAAGAAAACTAGCTTTCGGTCATTGTCTCGGTTTAATTTACAGGAGCATAGAAGCCCAATCGTCTAGCTAGCGTATTGAGATCCACTTTGCCTATGAACTATAATTCTAAGTTGACGCGATGCGATGCTTGACCATAGCTTTTTAATTTGCCTCGTACCCTCAAGTCAGATGAAGTTCTATCAAGTGACCGCCTATGACATTTTTACCTCCTTAGATTGTATGGAAATCAACAGTGCAGTGGCGAGCTGGCGATGCACTCTGCCGGCTCCTGGGAGGTCTTCGAGTCGTGGGGCTGTATCTCAGCGGTAAGTGACCCTAGCCTTGAACGATAGCTCGTAGTGCCTGCTTTATTTATATGTCCCCTTTCTGGCTGATCGGTCTCATTGCGTGTCTGCTAGCCTGTATTTCCATATGTCTATTTGCTTGCCTGTCTGCCTGCCTGTCTGTCTGAGGGGCTATCTAGCTATCTAGCTGTCTGTCTGTCTGTTTGTCTGTCTGTCTTTACATACATCGGTCTTTTCAAGGCTAGTTACGCCCAATCTTTCTTTCGTATAGCTTTCATCCTCATTGCCATCAGCATCGATCGTTTCATGTCTGTCTGGGATCCATTGTCAACCGTAACTCGCGCCACTTGCCGAGCAAAAGTGATGGTGTTTACTGCCTGGTTCTTGAGTTTTGCCTGCGCTAGTCCACAGGTACCGTAACTGCACATGTTGTACGAATGCACACACTATGTACTAGCCGTAGACGCGAAGATGCCGCCGCCGCGTCTTTCCGAAATGTCGATTCATCGGCTTTAATTTGCGACAGTTAACCGTGTGGAGTCTCCGCACCCATCCCCAATTCACATGGTACCAACAGTGTGTGACGTTTGAAGCCTTTTCGTCGCACTCAGCCGAGATGGCTTACGGGCTTTGGATCTCCCTGCTGATGTACGGTTTCCCGCTGATTACGATAATCATTTGCTATTTGGGCATCTGGTTGAGAATCTCCTACTACTCGAAGCAGACGCAGCAGCAAGGTATGCAAACAATTCATATGAATACTTCATCAGAAGCTTCTACCGGAATATTCCAGCAAGTTTGAAGTTGTGGAAAGTAATTAAGGTCGCATTGTGAGAACGTTGACCGTGGTGGTAATAATCGGCGGGGATTATCCGTCTCCGTGTTAGGTCCAAATGTTACAAAAATTGTGAAGGTCAGGCAGGCCGACCGCGTTGATCTCAACGTCCATGTCACGTGAGAATGAAATTTTGATTACGGATCACGAAGCCCCATTCGCAAAAAGGGATTATGTGTCGTGTCATGCCGAATATCACGCAAAACACAAATCAGGATAAATAATCATCACGAGGGAAATGTTCAATTTATTGATTATCAATTCATGCGACGTCTGTCGCTTGATCATGCAGTACGGAAAATCCTACGTGTATTTTAAAATCTATTCATGCCGAAGTACTAGTACAAAAACAACCGTCACAGCGAGTCGGAACAACAAAAGTCGCAAACGTTAGTCCCACAGATGGGGCGTGGCAGACGTATTACTTACTCCAGTTGGGTCGGATTATGGCCAGATCATCCGCAAGAGAAATTCCCGGCAAGTCCTGTAAAGTGGAATATTTGTAGCGAGATAAGGAAGTGGCGCGGATGTGGCGACCATCCAGAGACCTTTAAGCTTAATTCCTGCACTACTCTGGGCGGCAGTGGTGGGAGCGGCGTTCGTTTTGAATGATGTTCTTTAGCATGAAGCGAACGCCGTTCCCACCACTTCCACGCGGCACTAGAGTATAATCGTGGCAGGACAGTACCTTTCTGTTTCGGATTCGCGTCACTTCGAACCCAGGACTGTCCTCGCAGATGGCCGCCCAAGCCTCCATTTGATCGGTGTTCCACTCCGGCAGCCGTTCGTTAACCACCATCTCCAGGGTCGCCAGCAACAACGGCAGGCTGAACTGATGCGCCACCTTGCAGAGCACTCGCAGCTCCGCGGCGTCATCACAGCGCAGCACGACCCGGCGCACCAAGTAGACCTCACAGATGAGGACCAGTTCGTGGACCGCATAGAGATGCCCGATGGCCACTAGGTCCGCGGCCAGGTCCTCAAACCGCGGGGCAGTTCGATGCAGACAGAACAGCAGGAACTGCTCCACTGCATCCGACGAGAACGTGGACATGTCGTACTTTCGTTCCTTCGACTCGAGGAATTCCGGCTGAGAGAGACAAGCCGCGAAGACGGGTGACGCGTTCATCAAGGCGTCTTTTTGGTCGACCCAAAATTGGCGGTCGCCGGTGTAGACCAGGAACTTGTCTGTTCTAGGCTGAGTCATTTCCAGCGAGTGTCGGGTGATAATGGTGAGTTCTCGCGCGGATGGCTCGAACAACTGGGAGGGCAGTTGATTGATTTGAATGGCAAGGTAGGTGGCGCGGGATTTGGTCTTGGCGATGACGGAACAATAGACGTGAGCTCCTTGCGCAACAGCTGCGGCCATTGCGGCGTTTGCGGTCGTTTTCAGGGCGCAATCGGCCATGTGTTCCCAGAGGTAATCGAACTTCAACTGCTGATGGGTGTTCGGTGCTGCCATACCGGATGAAGTAGTCCATTGTGGGGTGGGAGGATGGCTGGCGAATCCTCCGAACAGGACCGGTCCGAATGAGAGGTCCAACTTCAAGGCAGGATGAGATTGTGTCTCCTTCTTTGAGATGAATATTCCGCCGCTCCATGTCGGTAGCATGCCGCCTGTATTCAATACTAGTATGTAGTCTATTTCTCTTTTCTAATGTGCGTTGTGTTGAAGGTTAATCAGGCGGCCCGATATCGAAATGTCATTGGGCGGGTCTGCCCAAACAGATGCCTTGATTGCTTGATTATATGCGTCGCAGTATGAAGCAATGAATGCCGTGCTTCATTCAATGAATGAATGAATTTTTCAAGTCCGCCGGATTAAACTCGATTTCGGGGCCGCATGATTAATGTACGTACCAAGAGCGACGGGAAGGCTGTAGAGATCGAGAATCCAACTTGGTCCGGAATAACATTCGAAGATGTGGTGACGCGTGGGGTCCTCACATCCACATTGGACGGAGGGGTTTCGCGACCAAGCGAGCATCTCCGAAGAGCTGTAGAGTGCCTCGGCGTCAGTCGGATCGAACTTGAGGAGGCGAATGATTGTGCTTTGAAGCGATGTCCAGGCCACGCGGATGTCCATGATCGGAAGCGTTTCCCTCTGATAGTGTTTTTTAACTTTATGAATTAATCTGCTAAACAAAATGTTTAATTTCTATGCATCTCTAAAGAAATACAAATTCAGCCGCCCATTGAAACGTAGAGCGTCAATGATTCACTGAATTCTTTAAAGTATTCAAGGTCGGTTCGTAACTGATGCTCTATTGTCCATCGTCTAAGCCGAGTCATTTAGTTTTGGGCGTGGTCGCGTGTCGTCACTGATTCAGGGAAATTGGCGTCGCTTCCATTGTTATTATGGAGAACGATTGAAATAGAGGATATCGGGCGTTTTCAAGGTGACTAACTTCTCTTAGCTCTATTTTCGGTACTTTTATTGGGAACGAGACTGAAACACGAAATATGTTCAATCTTTCGGGTACGCTGTCAATGGTTCTACGTTATTACATTAATCTACCACGGTACTCACAGTCCCTCGGACTGCAAGCGTTTAACCTCATGTTAGTTGCATTTATTTGAAATTAAATGAATTTATGAATTTAAAATTTCCATTTTGGACTAATTGATTCTTTCGGAGACGGTGCTGTTCAAAGGACAGAACATCTTCCCATATAACAAACATGTACATGCACATATCCAATCCATATTAGGAAATGTGCAATATGTGTGAAAATGGTTTAGATGGGAAAACGTGTTTGGATGGAAAAAATGTTTTAATTTTGTTCGGACATTTTTTTCTATCTTTAAGTTGATGATACTTCATAAAGAATCGACAGGTAATTGAATGATATTTTGAGAAAAATGTCACGGTGAATGTCACCGAACGATCCGTCAATGGTCGCAGGAATCACCAAGGATTTATTGTCCCAAAAGAGAACAGCACTGGTAACATTCACCAACGTCTGTGAATTCATCTACATTCATTTCCACTTGAACGAACGAATATCGAAAGTGGTGTTGGCATATTTCTCTTTTTCATTTTCAGAGAAAGAGGGAACGTTTAGGCGGGAAAGTCGCCAGCCTTCGACGGACAACGTCCGTCACAGTCTCCTCAGCGCGCGACGGGATACAATATCTCCGACAGCATCGGGAGATATCCTTTCGAAAGCCAAATCACGCACTCTCAAAATGACCGGTACATTAGTCCCACTCATAAATCAGCACTTGGGAACATGTTTGTTCCTCGAAACCGCTCATTAATTGTCCCTTTTCCTACAGTGCTAATTGTGATCATTTTCGTGTGCTGCTGGTCACCTTACCAACTTATCCACGGTACAAATACAATATAGCTACAGCTATTATACCCCTCCCTTGTAGTGTGTGACACCCAATAACACCCCGGCTATTTTAACCTTCCCTGAATAAATCACTGAGGACAGAATAGCGCCCTGGCTATTTTACCCCTCCTATGCTGTCCGTTCGTCCGTCTGTCCGTCCGTTCTGTCCGTCCGTTGTCTGTCCGTCCGTTCTGTTTGTCCGTCTGTCCGTTCTGTCCGTCCGTTGTCTGTCCGTCCATTCTGTTCGTCCGTCTGTCCGTTCGTTTTCTGTCCGTCCGTTCTGTCCGTCCGTTTGTTCGTCGTTCACCCGTTCGTTTGTCGTTCGTTCGTCCGTCGTCCGTCGTCCATTGTCTGTCCGTCGTCCGTCCGTCCGTCGTTTGTCGTCCGTCCGTTGTCCGTTCACCCGCTATCTATTCAGCCGTTGCCCGTTGTTCGACCATCTGTTTGACAACGGATGGAAAAAGGACGAACAGACAGACAACGAACGGATGGACAACGGACAGACTGACGGACGGATGGATAACATGGGAAGGATAAAATAGCAGGGGCACGATTTGGCCCCTGGTGATGTATACAGGGAGGGGTAAAATAGCCAGGCTAGCGTTGGGCCCTTAGGAGGGGTAAAATAGCCGGGGTCCTATGGGGCCCCAAAAGGGGGGGGGGTTAAAATAGCCACTCCAATACAATATTCCCTTTTATATTTCCTCCATCTGAACCTTGATTATTTCAAACTTGAAGCGCCTCACTAATCTCTTTGTGTTTTAACAGTGTGGTACTACCTTCATCGGTCGTCCGCTGAGCAGGTCAATTTACTTCTGCAAGAGACCCTCTTCATCTTTGGCGTATCTAGCTGTGTGGTCGACCCTTACGTCTACGGGCTTTATAGTATGGGTCTGTGGAACGAGGTGGAATGCATATCGCGAATCAACTGCACCTCGCATTCACAAACCCCGAGTGAAGACAGGAGAGGCAGCTTCGCCAGTCCCAAGGACAACATGGAGGTCTATTCTTTGGGGACCTTGAAGAAATGCTGCCCGAATCTGGCCGAGCGGAAGGGGATTCCGAGCCATGAGGATTCCAATAAACGGGATGAACCGTCGCCGACGCCGGCGACTGCACGTGTGATCATGTGAATGCGCCATTTTGACCGCCAGTTACAGCCCTCTTTTTTTTCTTTCTCTATATATTTTTTTAAATAAATTTGCTACAAAATAATTTACTCATTAATACCTTATTTAAGTACATAGTATCACTAAATTTTATTTATTTATGTACAGTATTAACGTATTTGCAAATTCATAATTTCACTAAGCACTTTTGTGCACGGAGAACCGTTTCGGTCCTGCACTTTAATTGTCAGTTAGTTGTGTCCAGACAGTGACTTCAAAGTCGATTCCTTTCGGTACTCTGTTGTAATCTGCCTCAGACAAATAATAATTACTCGCACTGCGCATCGGGCTCGAACCATGTTAGAAGAACCTCGGGGCAGAACTTGAAAAACGGACATTCATTGAAGTAACCGCCGCAAGCGACACTACTCGAGTAGCGCTCTCATTGTGTAAATATCGGAAAAGTTGTTTTAGACAGATCTTTGTACGTAAAATTGTGGCATTTTTTGCGTTGTGCAGGTACCGCAAAATTTCATCTCTGCTTGCAATACTGGTACCACCAATCCTGTTAACCGGAAACCGCGCTGACTGGGCGGTTTGAAACAATGCGCAGTCATTATCTGGAGACCTCACAAAGCTCACAGATCTCATTTCTTTATAATGGACACTCGCTGGTGGATTCTGATTTTCTGCAGCATTCAAACCTTCACTTCGGATTTTTTCAATGAAGAACCCAGTGTTTTGGTTCAACGTCTCACCGGCACAGCAGAGCCTTGCACAAACGGCACAGATGTCTGCCTTAACTTAGACTTGAATGAGTTTAATTGGATTTTCTCGGGAAGTAATTGGGCTGCTGCGCTTGCTGCTATATGTGCAGGTCTTATCATAGACCGCTATGGATCGAAACTGGCCCTGTTGTGTTCTGCTGGTCTTTTATTCTTCGGCACGTAAGTATAACTACAGCCGGCACCTTTATAAAATCCGCGTATGGCTGTTTGTCTGTCTGTTTGTCTGTTTGTCTGTCTGTCTGTTTGTCTGTCTGTTTGTCTGTCTGTTTGTCTGTTTGTCTGTCTGTCTGTTTGTCTGTCTGTCTGGCTGTCTGTCTGTCTGTCTGTCTGTCGTGTAGGGTTTCTGCGGGTTGTGTGTCTGCTTATTAGTTTGTCAGCATGCCTTTCTGTCTGGTTTCATTGTCTCCTCCTAACGGAATGATTTTCAAAAATTGTTTTCTTCAGGTTGATCTTTGTACTAGCTACTTATTCCGCTGACACAACCACTGCATTTGCTGTGCTAATGGTTGGTCGTTTGATGGTTGGTCTGGGAGCAGGTTCGGGAACTGTCATCACACACAGGATGAAGGCCGGATGGTTTCTCTATCGAGAGCTTGCTCTGGCTTTTTCGATTCAAATATTTTTGGGTCGTCTGGGTAGTGCCACCAGTTTTTTATTAATTGGAAGTGTGGTGGATCGTCTTGGCCTACGGACTTGCCTTTGGCTGGGCTTTGTTGCAAACCTGTTTGCAGCGGGAAGCAATGTGGCTCTCGTGTATCTGGACCAGCGTGGCTCAGCTATGGCCAGTACGGCTCCTACTTCTGGCAACTTTAGTACGATTTGGCGGTTCATCAGGCAGCTTGATGGAACATTTTGGTGTGTTGTACTGACGGTGCTGCTTTACTATGGGACCACCCTTACGTTTGTCGCTAATGGACCGAATTTTCTTGCGGTAAATTACAGAGACTTGTCAGAGTCCGTATCTGGCTTTGTGTCTATGTCTGTGCGATTCTGTCTGCCGCTGTATCCGTAGCTGTGCCTCTGTTTATGTTTGTCTGTGTCTGTGTCTGGCTTTGTGTCTGTGCCTGTGTCTGTGTCTGTGTCTGTGTCTGTGTCTGTGCTTGTGTCTGTTTCTGTGTCTGTGTCTG
>LRSR01007387.1:0-28176 GCA_001579985.1 Hypsibius dujardini
TATCCCTTTGTCATGGCTTTGTTTAAGTTTTCTGCCATTTTCTTGTTAGGTCGTTGTAACATTTGCTTCAAACTACGTCCTCGTGGCCTTGTCCATCGACCGCTACGATGCTATTGCCAATCCTCTTACCTTCACAAGTGCCGGTATTCATATCCACAATAACTTTTCATAGTACAAAAACTGCCAGTCCTAACACCATGTCTTTTATTTCGACAAGTTCGGAGAAGTCGCGCTCTGATCGGGGCCGCCTGGTTCTTCAGTTTCCTCTTCTCCACGCCGATGTTGTTCCTCTACGAGCAGGACCGCATCGAGGGCTATCTCCAGTGCTGGATCTCCTTCCCATCGCAAGTCCACTGGCAGATCTACTTCACCCTCGTGTCCATCACGCTCTTTCTCGTTCCGGTGATAATTATAATCGGCTGTTTCGCCGTGGTGCTGCGGACAATTTGGGTGCGTGGGAAGAACCTCGAGTTTGAAGAGGCAATGAGCCTGAGCCGACAAGACAGCTTCGACGGACCAAGTCGCATCGGGAGCGTGCTGTATCGCAGCAAGAGGCTAGCCGCCGGTACGTGTCTTGTCGTTTGATTTCATGAAAAATGAGTTAGCAAATCGTATGAGAAATTTATTTTCCCCTCATGGTGGATTACATTTAATCAGATTCGGGAACACCTCTGACCGGGCCTTCCATCCGCTCAACTGCCGACTTATCGCGAGGGTTAATTCCGCGGGCTAAGATAAAGACTACAAAGATGGCTTTGGTGATCGTTCTCGTTTTTATAGGTGTGTGCAACTACTTGCGTGAAGGATTTCAGACGGGCAGAGAGAAAAACGCAGCAAAGAAACAGACACACAGACAAACCAATCAGATAGGCAATCAAACAGACAGACAGACATACAGACAGACAGACAGACAGACAGACAGACAGACAGTTAGACAGACACCTAGACACACAGACAGACACACAGACACTTGACGGGCTTAATGAATGTACTTCATGTTGCTTACAGCCTGTTGGAGTCCTTATTGCATCTACGACCTCCTCGACGTCTTTCAATACGTTGAATTCTCCAGTCCCCAAACCAAAATCGCCGTTTCCACCCTGATGCAGTCGCTGGCCCCGCTCAACAGCGTTGCAAATCCCATCATTTCCTGCATCTACCTCCGGCGGGAGATTACCCGTGGACTGCGCCGCATCCAGCGGACACTCCGCCGACGGGCCAAGCGACCGCCGGCGCAGCACTTCAAGTCAATTATGCGGCCCTCGGAGCGACCGTCCGGATGGGCGGACAACCTCACTGTGCCGAATAACTCCCGCAACTCCCAGGCCACCACCTCAATGGGAGACCCCCTGGAGGACTTGTCGAGCGGCAAGAAAATCCTGCCGGGATTCGGATTTCGTTTCAGTTCCACCGTTCGAAGCGACGCCTTTGTCTGAAAGTCAACCACTCAGGCAGACCCTCCTGACTCATTTGCAGCGAATGAACAATGTTTTTTGCATTAACAGACAGTCTTTCTTATAGAAAACATATTGCACGAATCGGTGATAGAAAAAGAAATGCGCAGTTGTGTCGCCACTCGTTATATGTCTGTGAACAACGGACACACAGACAATTGAACATAGACACGACATGCCCGTCCGTTCTCATGTGAAAACACACATATAAGTGGAGAAACAGACAGGCAAGTATGTACGTACTGATGATACAGACAATTTGATGACTGAAAGACTGTACGACACAGACAACTGGTGAAACACAGTCACGTGAACAATGAAGAGACAAGTTTGCCAACAATAAAGACAATATGGAGAAGACACAGTCAGTCACGTGTACACCGACGAAATAGGCAGTACTAGACATCCGACTACTGTGACATTCAAAGTAACAAGGATAAACAGACAGACAAGTGTACACTGACGGCACAAACTTTGACAGGCATACAGACAATCAGAGAAAGAAACAAACAGATACAGGTATAATAGGGTATAATAGAAAGATACTTACGGCAGCCGGCCCGTTCCTGTCGACAATATATACAATAACTGAATAGAGAAACCGTCAATGGGATAGACGGATGTTAAGTCCTGACTTTCCGGCTATAGACAGATAGACAGACAGAGATACAATACAGACAAATGAACAGACAAACAGTCAATGGGATAGACGGATAAAGTCCTTAAATGCCAGAAACCGATGATAGCTAACAGGATATTCAGGCAAGTGAACAGGCAAGTGCACTATTCCATCGACAAACGGTGTGAGCAGAACCAGACACTAGAGCCACAAGAAATGCAGACAGAGACAGGCAAACGGTGGAGACTGTGTATCTTTATCACAAAACTGCCAACCCAAACTACACAATTATGAAAAAAGAGAAAACCACCCGTTATTATTACTTCGCAGTGCTCTTCGGATAGATGATAACATCGGTATCTGGATCGCCTATTTGGCTATCCGTCGTCTTGACATTCATAACTTCCGCGTTGATCTCATACTTGAAGCGCGCCAGCTCGAGCGCATGTCGAGCTTTCTCATAGCGGCAGTAGCACCAGTTGGTGATGGTGATCCCGCTGAACGACGCCACCGCCACGTCACAGGCTCGACCGACCCGAGAGGTCGCGAGGGAGAAGCCCAGCCCGATGCCGAGACCGCCGAGGATGCCGTACATAAAGGAGTCGCGGAAGCACGGAATCTCGACCGGGCGACGACCCATAATCTTCCACGCACTCCTTTTGGCATCGCGCGCCTCCTCGTAGTCGAGAATGGCCTGTTCGACGTCCAGCTCTACCGGTGCCGCCATCTGGGGAATATGTAGTTGATTGATGGGTTAGTTAAAGATGAGTCGCAAGCGCTTGATTGATTGATTTCCGACTAAAGTTGATTGACAGCACAAGCTCAACACTGAGGCGAGGCGTTGATTGATGAATTCACTGCACGACAGTTCAACAGTAAAACCAGCGGTTGATTGGTATATTGCACTAGGATAAGAGCGCTCAATCCGAATCCTCGTCCGTGCCCTCCAGCTGCACCGCGTTTCCAAGCTTGCCGTACAGCACGCTACGCAGCTCTGTCAGCTCCTCTCCGTAATCGGCGGCCTGTTTGGTGAGGCGGTCGATCTGCGTTTGGATGCGGGACTTTTCCTCCTCGAGGAACGCACTGGCGTCGTCTTTGGACTTTTCGAACACCGCCACCAGATCCACTTGGCACGGCACGAGGACGTCGTCGTCTACGAGCAGCAATTCGTCCTCCGCGTCGGTGATGTCCTGGAGTTCTTTCTGAAAAATGGGGGTAATACCGAGTTGGGAGGTGGAAATCGCGAAGACGTCTAAGAACGGGTCGTCGACTCTTCCCGCGATACCTTTGCGAGTTTGAGGTGGGCGGCGTTCTCCTGGCTCAGCGAGTGGAGGATAGCAAAGCGCCCGATCTGCGCATGTACGTCCTTGGAGACGGCGACGGAATCCTTTTTGGCCGGTTCAACGGGGAGGATCTGTAAAAGAGGGAATGTTCTATTTGCACATTTGATTACTTGTTTCGGACTTTACTTACGGTGGTGGAGGTGGCGGCCATGTCAGAAAAAACAGCTCATTCCGTGGGAGTTAGGGAACGAATAAAAAGGTAAGCGGAAATAAAGATGAAAACAGAAAACAATTCCCCGGTCATGTAAATGTTCGATCACATTTTGTGGATTTTAGGCTTCTAGCCACTCGCAACTTTTTGATTCATTGATTGCTTAGCGCGCACATAATTTAGTCTGAGGAACAGGTCGCAGAAAGAATGCGAACGCGTGTAATACGAACGCGAATCTAATAAGCGCCTCGAACAAGACCGACACGCGTAGTAGAACAAGTTGATAAATATTTAGAACAAGTACAATAAATATTTCGAACCGTCTGATAAATCATTCCAACAACAGAACAATATTTTCGACTTGTTAGTAAAAGTCAGCAATATTGTCCTCGTTCATCTAAATCAAGACATTTCATCCCCGGTCCAGACAGTGCGGTCCCGTCCCGGTACAATAGTAACTGATGGATTCTACGTTTTCTGTGGAAGATTGGTTCGATGATGAGGCGACGGAGGCGGAAGACCTGGAATTCTCGCGGCTACAGCAATCCATTTGGAAGGTGCTAGTAACGAACGCAATCCAAGTGCTGATTGAATGATTAATTCAGTAATCTCTTTTGGCTTCTATTTTTTAAACGCAATCGAAGCGCTGATTGAATGATTGATTCAGTAGTGTGTCTTTTGGCTTCAACTTTCTAAAGTTTTCACCAAAATTCACTGCTTGATTCAAGCCTGTGGTTCGATTGCTGAATTGCGATAAATCGATCTATGTGACTCACTGACTATATGGGCAGATCTTTTTAGTCAAAGATATCTTTTAGCTGCTTGTTATCAGGGATATTTTTTTCAGGAAGGATATAAGCAAGGCATTCATCATGCCAAAGACGCTGGCCTTCAAAAGGGATTCGAAGAGGGCTTCGGGGAATGTGCGGAGCTTTGCCTGAAACTTGGGGAAATACGGGGAAATTTGCGGTAAATCAGTGTGACCCTGAATCAACTCATTTCGTAGTCGATGCGATATCTTGATTTCTTGATTGCCTCACAGTTGTTGTTGCACTTGGTCTTGATTGATTTATTGATTAACTGAATAATCACCATCGTTCCCTTAATTCGACATTTTTGGCGTAACAGACGCGGCTTATTCTGATTGTGCCCATTTCGTTAGGGTTGCATCATTTTTCGTGTTTGCAGCTTAATTTTAATTCGGTATTAGGCTTATCGCACTGTTTCCTGGTCTTTTTATAGAGCGCTTCAGCAGTTTTCTTCCACCTTTTCCGCCGCAAAAGACCTCACCGCGATCGACGAGCTCCTCGCCGAAGTGGATCAGTTTTCCGTTAAATCGGAGAAGATTACATTCCAGCAGCATCCGCAAAATTTAAGTGAATTTGTCGCAGCTGCTAGTTTAAATCGCGCCAATTTGATCCCAGTTATTGCTGATTTAATAGCCAGAGGTTCTGTCATTTTGGATGGGAATAAAACTTCATGAATCTTTAGGAATCATTGACCGGATGAACGTTTTCAATGGCAAAGCCAACTGGTCATTTAGAAAGTACAATACGTCACCGTCAAGTACTGTATTATATGTGCATACATGGATGCTGTGCAGAATGCAGACAGACAAACCGACAGACAGGTAGACAGACAGACGACAAAGCAGACAAACAGACAGACAGACAAGGAGGCCAAGAAAACAGAGAGATTGGCAAGCAAACAGACAGGCAGAGAGATAGACAGACTGACAGTCAATGAAATAAAAGGACACATAGATAGTACAACAGTAAGGGGTCGTTAAACAATTACGTAAACGAATTTAGGGGGTACGTGTCAGCAATCGATGACGAGCTCTGACGTATAGGGGGTGGGGGTCTGTCCTTGGACACGTCAACAATTTTAAATCTATAAATTTCCTTGATTCTGAGAGTTTGAAGAAGATCTTGATGACGACGAAGAGGAAATACGATAAGAGGAGGCTGGGACGACTGACATTCCCATCATTACCGATTTAGACGCTTTTCTTCGTTCTGATTTTGAAAATACGGAGGATAACTAAGTGTTATCGGTGCTGAAATTTTGTTATTAAAGCGGAAATTTAAGATTTTGACGCATAGGGGGTTCCAACGGCGATGACATAAGCGTTTGAAGTTCAGGGGGGGGGTAAAGAGAAATACTGACGAGCTCTGACAAAGGGGATGTAGGGGTAAGGCCGCCTAATATCGAGCGCTTACGTAATTATTGAACGACCCTAAGATAAACAAGCAGACAATCAGACAGAAAGACGGGAGGAGTATTACATACAGTACTGTAAAAACCCGATAACTTTAGGGGAACAGCGTACTGTTTAACCGAGCGTGTTCCCCTAAAGTTATCGGGTTTTTACAGTAATACAGTATGAGATACAGAAACTAGCGGACAATGGATTTTCACAAAAATCAATGAATCAAATTGCCGGCTTTTGGAACATTTCGCTTTATCCGGAACGGACAAAGTGGAATGTTCCTACCGTTCCGTTCTTATCGTTCCTACTTTCGGCAAACGATCTTAAACTCTCGCGGCTTTCTGAGCGCGCTATCGGATTGGTCGCAGTGTTAATCCTCCAATCAAAAATCATCTATCTGGCAGACGCCATTCTAATTGGCCGACGCAGCGCACAAACAGGACCAGATCGGTTGGAAGCCGCACCCACAACGTGCGCGAAGGCGAGGAGCTCGGTCGCCCACAAATTTTTCAGTGTAGCGTCTCCATTCTTTTTAGTCGCCCGAAAATCCAGCGTGCCCGCCATCCAAAAAAAATCCGCCGCCATGTCTGCCGCCAAGGTCCCACAAACCGGCCAGGATCAGGCCATCAACTTCCTGAAGGATTTTGCCGCTGGTGGAGTAGCTGCTGCCATCTCCAAGACCGCCGTCGCTCCCATCGAGCGCGTCAAACTCCTGCTCCAGGTACAATTACACCCGGCTCTTACATCCCTTCATTTGTTTGCTCAATATATCGTTTGATTTAACATAGCTAGAGTATTATTACATAATCTCATACGTGACGTAGTGGGGAGCAGCCGGGAATTTATTTTTAAATTGACGGGAAGGGAAGCTAAAATTAGACACCTTCAGTGAAGATAAACTATCTTCCCTCTTCCGCAGTCGTCGCGCCTCGTCTCGTTTGAAGAAGTCTGGGGGAACCCTAGACCATGAGGTTGCCTCATCAATTTTTTTCCTCGGTTTTATGGCGTCAATCACGGCGCCGGTTTGCTTGAAATGAGAGAGAGAGAGAGACAGCTCAAACGCCCCAGTGCGCAGAGAGCCGGGCATTTTTTACGGTGAGCACGGTTAGGTGGCACGTGGTAGCCGGGATTTTAGGCCTGGGTGAAAGTCTAGCCGGCCACGTTCGCGTACCGCCGGGTTCAAAGTTCGCACACGGTCTGTACTCTCTGGACTTTTATGGATCGGTACGCGCGCCTCGCTCCAAAAATTGATTGGGCAGGACGATTTATATTTCGTAATATGGCAGGGAAAAGTTGGAATCGATTCAATCATTTTTGGGAAGGGAAAAAATTTAAAATGGAGTTTTACACCGGCTGTGACTCATCATTAGAAACCTCAAATACGCCCCGATCCGGAAAGAATCTACGCATTTGGCTTTTTCTTAAATAAAAATTGATACAATTTTTTTTTGGGAAGACAGTTCGGGAAGACAAGTTTTATTTTGATGGACGGAATGGGCACTTCCGTACTTTCAGGTCTAGCTCACTTTTGTGTTTCATCTTGGAAGCAGTTGACCAGATGCGGATTATCTTTCAGTTTAACGACTTAAGCCGATATGATAAGAAGTTTGGGTTCCTTGCGTAATAATGCTGTCATCGTGAAGGGCGGGGGAGGAGAGAAATTTGGTATTTCATTGAGTTTTGAGTGAAGTTGACTGGTTGATTGATTGATTCATTCTCTGATTTCTCGCACGCCCCTTTGACGATCGATAATGTAAGCTGTTGATTGATTCCTTGATTGAGGTTTTGGTTTACCCAGTTTGGCTTTGTCGTGATCCGCGTTTAAATTCTCTCGTTCTCTCCATCCAGGTCCAACACACGTCGAAGCAGATCGCCAAGGACAAACAGTACAAGGGCATCATCGATTGCTTCGTGCGAATCCCCAAGGAGCAAGGGTTTATGGCCTTTTGGCGCGGAAACTTGGCCAACGTCATCCGGTGAGAAAAACCTTTCCCTGATATTTATTTCCTATTGTGATTCGACTTAACTGTTGACCCAGAAGAAGACAGCTCTCTTCCAAGGCGTGTCCACTGAATTTTTTTATTTATTTAAATAATGTTTTTCACTTCTAAATATAGTGTTGAATATATTTAAATATACCGGTAGTTTTTATTCAGTTAAAGAAATTTGTTTTGGAATGTTCCTTAAATATATCCAATAGCTTAAATTATGGGTTGATTGGTGTATTTGATTGATTGATTACCATTATCGTGCGGCATTTGAAGATTCCCTCGTGCCTTGTAGGTATTTCCCGACGCAGGCCCTGAACTTTGCCTTCAAGGACAAGTACAAGCAGATCTTCCTCTCGGGTGTGGACAAGAAGAAGCAGTTTTGGCGCTACTTTGCCGGCAACTTGGCCAGCGGTGGTGCGGCCGGAGCGACCTCCCTGTGCTTTGTCTATCCCCTCGACTTCGCCCGTACCCGTCTTGCCGCCGATGTCGGTACGTGACTCACCTGGAATAGCTTTTCGCTAATTGGTTTCTGCAGCGCAGTCTGTGATTCTTGTTCAATTTTCGCAGGAAAGACCGGTGCTCGGGAATTCAAGGGTCTTGGCGACTGCCTCAGCAAGACCTTCAAGAGCGATGGTATTAAGGGATTGTACCAAGGATTCGGAGTGTCCGTGCAAGGTACGAGCGCAATCGAATCTGAAACGGCTGACGAAAAAGTTGATTTGATTTATAGAGATCGGTTTCCTTGTGAATTCTTCTCTGTTGAAGCTTAAACTTGATGAGCTTACGCTAACAACTAACAGTTGTAACTGTGTAACAGGATGCGTCTGTCTCCTTCCCTAGGTATCATTATCTACCGTGCGTCGTACTTCGGTCTCTTCGACACGTGCAAGGGCATGCTCCCCGACCCGAAGAACACTCCACTCATTGTCAGCTTCATCATCGCCCAGATTGTCACAACCATCTCCGGCATCACATCCTACCCGTTCGACACTGTCCGTCGACGACTCATGATGCAGGTACGCGCGCAGACTGATACAACCCGCAATTTTTTAGTTTGAGACTCAGGGTCGTCTTGGACTCTAGTACACCCCTTTTTGTGTGCGACTTACAGTCTGGCCGCAAGGGCGCCGATATTATGTACACGGGCACTCTGGACGCGTGGGCCAAGATTGCCAAGCAGGAGGGCCCGGCGGCCTTCTTCAAGGGCGCCTTCTCCAACGTCCTCCGCGGCACCGGTGGCGCCTTAGTGCTCGTCTTCTACGACGAACTTAAGGTTCTCATGTTCGGCGAGGGAGCGAGAGGAGGATTTGACGGCGGCTAACCTCGCCTCCCCCTCATTGTCCATCCGTCACACTCATCGGCTTTGATGGCCAGCGAAGAAGATCGTGCGCTGTTCCCACCCAAAGAAGATGTCCGTGTCGGCTGGTGACGTCCCCTTCGTTTGAATTTGTTAGACTTGTCGTTTGTGTTTGCTAATATACCGCGCTATATTAATTATTATCCCCCAAAAAAATGCATAATCATCGGAAAAATATTGGTTGTTCCCCCCTTCCCTTGTCAAGCGAGCGCTGAGGAGTCCGTTGATCTTTTTGATTTGATGAGAGCGAGAGAGAAGTGTGGAGATGTCGGTTAACTTATTCTGAGTCTACTTTGTTTGCTGCTGCTGCTGCTGCTTTATCTTTTGGTGGGTTGATGAAAAAGACGCTACACTTTGATGACGTTTCGTGCTTCCCTTTTTCCCGACGAGTAGACTTTAGACTCTGTTGTCTTGATGCCAGCTAAGTGTTGTTTAGATTAATTTAAATACGGCTTTGCAATGAGTTTTTATTTTTAATTTGAATTAAGATGAAATTCCTGGCGACCTGTTCATTATTTAATTTACTAGTAATTATCACCGGTAAAACCATTTTGAGTCAAGGGTGATTTTAATTCGGATTTAGAATAAATTTAATTGAATTTAAAGCAGCGTTCTTATTTTAAATCAGACTGGTTATTTTGATTTAATTTAGGTTCAAAATCTCGACTTGAACAACACTTAGTGCCCACTGACGGGAATTAAATCCGGACGGACGAGGAGATCGAGAAATACGGTCAGATGACCAGGTAGTGCAGGCACACATGCAGACAGACAATCAGCCTCTGAGGCAGGCAGTGGCAGTGTTAGACAATTCCCTTTGGTTTTATCTAAACTGCGGGCAGCTCATCTGTGATGTTTTATGAAGTACTTTTTACCACGAATAATGCCAGAACTCGAATAGCGCTCAGATTCTGACCTCATAAGTTGTGAGTCACTTGAGTGACTTCACAGACAGACCCACTACGGGTATGAGTGAGTACTCAGTACTGCCACCTTTGGGGAATTATTCCATCCTAGCCATAAGGAATACTTGGCTCTGATTCCATTGCTTGATTAATTGATTTAACTGTTCACACCGTTTGATTGATGGGTGCCTTATCGTGCCCTTTGCTGGATTGCTTGATTTGCCGGAAAAATGAGTTGGCTTTGCTGCCGAATATTTTATTATTCGTAATTGTAATCTCTTCTTCTGATTCCCTTGTCTTCTTGAATTTCACGATCCTAATCGCAAAGGCATTGACCTCGAAATCCATTTACTCCCTCTCTACCAGAGTTCTATCTTTAGGTCAGATCTCAATCTGGCCCAACCCAGCCTCGCCACCGATTTCGTAGGAATTTTCAAGGTAAGAAACTGAAAGAGCAAAGCACAGAAAGAAGAGCAAGAGAACTTGCCCTTCCTGCAACTTCTCCCGCTCACACTTCCATGGGGTTTTTTTTTCAGTATTTTTTTTTCTAGCACAAGCCATTCCACGTTCCTCTCTCGCGAATACTCTGTGCTACTCCTGACATTCCTGTGATAGTGAGTCTTGTTGATGAAATAATAAATAATACTTAAATAAAATATAATATAATGTAAACAGTTAAATTATCAGCAAATTCATTTCATGTTCAATAGAAAAATAATATGCGTACTGAAGTTTAAATTTGAATATTTTAAGGCTTGAAATAAATATACAAAGGTGTGTGTTTGAAAAAATGATCTCAAATATAAATTAATTTAAATTTAAATGCCAGAACTCAAAATTATTTTCGTACTAATATTTCACTCAACTATTTTGACGCCTTAAATAAATTCAAATTTGTTTGTTCGGTGTTTAAATTTAAATCGATTTGGATCGATTTGGATATTTGTTTTGGTGATTCTAGATGAAATAAAGTACATTCGATGGAGCAGCAGCCGCCGCAACAGGTGAACTTCCAGGAGCATATTTGGTTCCTGCTGCAGAAGGCTCTCGAGTCGTACCGCATCCACGAACAGCAGCAGCAGCAGCAGCAACAACAACGGGAAGACTCCGTCGACGGTTGCTTCCACAGTTTTGTGGACCACACCGGGGCTGTCTCCTACTACCGTCAGCCACATCCTCGGCCTCAGCAGCAGCAGCATCGTCATCATTCTCGTCATCATCCTCACTGCGATCGATCTATGTCGACTTATCCGTGTCAGCAGCAGCAACGTGCGGTGATGGCGCCCGCTAGGGAAACAACTGCGACGACGCCGCCAGTCGTCCTCGGCGTTGATGATGAACTGAAGGTACGAAATATAGTCTGTTTCGTGCGCATATGACCAGGTTGATATTTGCCATTTAATAGCGCTGGCGGAAACTGAGTGTAGCGAGGCGGCTTGGATTGCGGGTGTGGGACATGGTCATTGTTGTGGTCGATTGATTGGTTGATTCATGGGTTAAACTGCTCAGGAATGTTTTGATCATGATCAAGCGCTTGATTGATGAATTCGATTAGGTGCAAGTTTTGCTTTATTTTCGTCGTGGTTAAATTAGAAGAATCTGGGAGAGCTGCGTTGGATTATATTTGAAATTAGAATTTAAAGCGCTAGCGAAAGTTGAGTGACTGTTTCAGTCGCGGATGTTTTTTATGGGATTGGGAACACACGGGATTATTGTTTCGGTTGCTTGATTGTACTCTTGACTTTTCTGCAGTATAATAGTATACTAACTCAAATAGTAGTATACTAATTATTTATTTATGTATTTAAAAATACGGATTTTTTTGTCAATTTTAAGTACAATGAGTCAAGGTGCATAAATATTTATTTTTCTAAAATCAAACGCCGATTTTTTCAACCCTTTAAAATATGCTTTAAATGCATTTGGAGAACACACTTGCCTGACTGTTATTTTATTTTGACACCTTGCCTGACTGTTATTTTATTTTGACACCTTGCCTGACTGTTATTTTATTTTGACACCTAGTGCAATACAGTTGTGCGAATCCTAATACAACTTTTCGGAATTTTGTCGGGATTTTTTCAGGATCTCTTGCGTCACCTGCAGTACTTCCACATCCACGACCCCCACCCGCAGATTGTCCAGTTTTTCGACCGACGTCGTCTCGTCATCACCTACCTCAACGGCATCGCGTCCCACTGGATCGGCCAGGAAGCCGCGAAGCGGTCCATCGCGGCCGGACCGCTCGACCGTATGGGCTTTATCCGTGCCTTCGGCTCGTATGGCCTGGGCGTCTGCGGGCCGGATAGCGACCTCGACGTGGTGTTGGTGGCGCCGTGCTACGTTAGACGGGAGGACTTTTTCAGCACCTTCGTGCTGCACCTGCGGAGTCACTTTGAAATGATCACCAACGTGGAGCCGGTGGAGGGGGCCTTTGTGCCGGTGGTGAAGCTGACATGTGACGGAGTCGATGTGGATTTGACGTTTGCCAGGCTGGATAAGCAGTTGTATGTGCCGAGCGAGGAGGACGGTGAGGATTCGCTGCTGGTGGACGATGCGCTTCTGGGGATGGATGACAAGAGCACGCGCAGTCTCAATGGATGGCGTGTCTGCCGGTAGGTTTGGCGGCTTTTCTGTGTTTATTGGTCGATCTGCCTGCCTGCTTGTCTAACTGTCTGTCTGTGGGACTGTATATCTTGTCTGTCTGTTCGTCCGTCTGTCTGTCTGCCTTTTCGTGTGTTCAACTTTATGCCTATCTCTGTCAAGTTATGTACTGTATTGTCTAATTTCTTGCTTTCGTTGAACTATCTTAAATGGACGATTGATGAGTGCATTGTCTGAGTGTCTGCGTGTCGGTTACGTAATATAATTTTGACCCGTCTTGAAAGTTGATTTTGACGTCTGCTTGATAGCCTTGTTCACCCGTTTGTCTTAGTAAATTTAGTTGCTGTTGTGCCTGTTTGTCTGTATTGGCTTGTGTCCCTGACTGTTTTTGTCTGCATCGAATCGTCAGTCTGATTCAGTGCTTTAGTGATTTATTGATTTGTCTGCCTGCGTGTCTGTCTGTCACACTGTTTACCTGTATATATGACATCTCTTTCGTTGTGGGCGAATCTAGTTGACTTCTTCTATGTTTACATCTTTCCAACACCGTATTCGCACGCTGTTTTTTGTTCACGGATTTCTCCTATTTCAGATTCATCGTCAAATACGTCCCCAATGTCCAAATTTTCCGTCTCACTCTGATGGTGGTTAAGGAATGGGCCAAGGCACGCCTTATCTACTCCAACAGCTACTGCTACCTTGGCGGCGTATCCTGGGCCATCCTAGTCGCACACGCCTGCCACAATCGTCCCAGTAAGACCGTCTTCGGGCAAGTCCACAACTTCTTTACCGCTTTCGCCGCGTGGGACTGGAAGGAGCCGGTCTGCATCGCTCCCCTCCAACTGCCCTCCTGCCAGTGCTTTCCCAGTGCGCCGAAATTCGATCCAGTGGCCCTGTACGAGCACCACCTCATGCCGATCATGACGCCCTGCTACCCCTACCAGAATTCCTCCTTTAACATCACCCGCACCACCTTTAACTGCGTGGTCACGGCGTTTCGCGAGGGTGCCGCCCTGTTTCGGCAGGTGGCGGAGCGCAAGGCGACGTTTGAGCAGTTTTTTGCCCGCGCCGACGCGGTTAAAACGGATTATGGATTCTTTCTGGTGCTGCTAGTGGAGGCGCGGGATGAGACGGCACTGAAACGGTGGAAGGGCTGTGTGGAGTCGAAGCTGCGCCAACTGATGCAGAACTTTGAGCATGTTCGTGACTTGGATCGGGCGCAAATTTTTCCGAATTCCTACAAGTGAGACAATATTGCTTGCGTGTCTGTCTGCTTGCTGGTTTACAGATCTGGCTGTCTATTGTCGATCCTTGTGTTGCTTTCTTTTGGCTTCTGGGTCTCTTTCTCTAGCTATTTGTTTGCACCTCCGTCTGCCAGTATCTGGGTATGCTCCTGGATGCCTGTTCTGTCCGAGGCGACGGACTGGCGTCTGTCTCTGTCTGCCTGTCTATCCACCTCTCTGTCTCTGTTCTTATTCATTTCTTACCTTGTAACTCGTTTTTTCGTCTGGCCCTCTCTCTACTGTATTTGCATGTTTTTCACACCCCTGCATATGGATATTTCTTTCGCGTGTTAAACCCGTTTTTTGTTCCTTTGCTTTATTCAGAGTGACGGCAACACCCGCCAACAATACCGCCGGTGTGATGTGGCTCGTGGGACTCGACTATAAGGGTGACCCCTCGCAGAGTGTCTCCATCAAGAAGACTGCCACCGAGTGGAAGTCCGGTGTGAATTTGTTCGGTCTGGCCCTCGGACAGGACGACCCGGACGCCCTCTATCAGGTGAAGTTCGCAGTAATGCCTGCCCATATCACTCGGCGGAACTTCGTTCACGGGCAGGATTCCTACCGGACGTTGCAGAGTTTCCACTCCCCATCCTCCTCATCCGCAGGACCCACCCACCATCCTAGCCAAATGCACAACCTTCACCGCCGCCAGTGATGACGGTGATGATGACGTCTCGTTTGATGACGCCTCTACTCGAAGTACAGTACAGTGAATCTCTTTTATTTCTTTATTTAGTGTATTATTTTGTATATTTAGATGGCTCCTCACTAACCCCGTCTCTTCTCACCCCCGCGTCCCTTACTTTTCGGCGCTTGTCCGAACGGACCAATGTGCTGCATTGGCCTCAAAATCCTCAATCCCTCTGCTGGTGCACTCAATGCCTGGACAGGAGGAGGAAAAAAAGTATTACCTATATCTATATCTCAACCGTTTGTTTTTTTGACATTTTAAGAAATTCGTAAAAATGAAACGTAAAACTGTTTTTAAATGTTGCCTCCTTTTTCTGTAAGCGAGAGAGCACCTCAAACTCTCAAATCGAAAGCTGATTCCTCTCTCTCTCTCTCCTTTTTCCGGCAGACTTTTTTCTTTCTTTCTCTTTCTCTCTCAGTAGGAGTTGTGATGGGACTCTGCCCTTGATAGTTGGGTACGCATCTTGATAGAGAGTGATTTTGTAACTAGAATTCTGGGGAGCGCTGGCTGGTGGAGACGACTTTCCGTGGGAGCTCTCTCTTCTTTCTGACAAATCTGGCCAAAATGTCGCGCTTTCTTTGTACGGCTTTCTTTATAGAGCGAGCGAAATTCTTATCCTTTTGCCAAAGATTTTTGTCTTAAATCTGTGTGTATGATCACGTGAACTGCGAACTGTCCAGGATGTCTTTGAAGAGTTTAACGAACTGTATCCGTAGACGTGGAAGGAGTGATGAAGTAAAAAACCGCGCGAAAGAAACAGTCTTTCCAACTCACGTGACTCGTTCCGTCACAGAAAAAGAATAAAATACAAGTGGAACAACGAGAAAAAGATTTCCGCAGGGTGGTCTACCCGCGTTCTCTCACTTCCACGCGCCGCGATCTCATCGTGATGAGCGCACTTGACACGTTTATCTCTGCACAAAAGGGCCTTGCTACTCAAGATAAGTATAAGTCGCACAATGAAAATCCATCGAAAGAAAAAGCGCAAAAGAGCCGAAAAAACTTTCTCGAAGAGGTCTCTCCGCTCTTTCCTCACTTCCGGGTCGTTGTCATCGCGCTCTCACTTCGCACCTTCAGCACTTGCATGTATGGACCGTTGGTGCTCTGTAGTCCTGCTTCGTCGAAACCCATTTTGAGAATGCCGACCACTCGAACTGACCGTCCACCATCAGCATCGGTCTCAGCAACGGCATCCTGCATAGAACATAATAAATATAATTGTTCATTTAAATGCAAAATACATCAATTCTCCAATCAAATAAAAATTCATCAATCAATTCATCAATTCA
Source organism: Hypsibius dujardini (assembly GCA_001579985.1). NCBI lineage: Eukaryota > Metazoa > Tardigrada > Eutardigrada > Parachela > Hypsibiidae > Hypsibius > Hypsibius dujardini. The sequence continues at coordinate 15,903 of LRSR01007387.1, forward strand.
TTCACTTCGCCTGATACAATCAACGAGAAGATTGAATACAATGGAGGGTCCGGGGAAAAGGGGCAAAAGGGGAGGGGCGGGGGTGGGTTTCAAACAATTGAACAATCAACCACCTGACCACTCCCTGCTCCGCCCCTTTTGCCCATGGCCCGGACCCTCCAGGGTACTCAATCTTATCGTTGATTGTAGCTCGAACAAAACCTGCAGGCGCTTGGCCGAGTCCACGGCCGCGAAGTTGCAGCTGAGATCGCCGCTCTCATCCCGCAGCGTGAACGACGCCAAAACTCCCTTCTGCGTCGGCTGTCCGACAATGTCGCCCACGATGACGTAGTACAGCTGGATTTGCGGGTGATGCTGCTGGTGCTCGGCAAACACCGCACGGCAGTGGGCGGTGGTCCCCGACATCATGAAAAGGTCGCTGCTCCTGTTGTTGACCGTTGGCTTTTTCTTGGGAGACGCGACTGCGGCGGCGGTTCGCGGAGCGCTTTCCGATTTCACTACAACTGAATGATTCATTTTTTCAAATTTAGGAGAACCGAATAAGGGATGAGCGAATTTGAAAAGATGGACAAGGACAGGCAAGGAAAGAAAACAAATATCATGTCAAGAATGTAATCAACAATCAAGCGACACAACTCAGATTGATTCGAACCGTCGAATAATCAGAGAACCAGCTGATAAATAGACGAACAATTCGCCAATTTTTGGCACAGATCAGTCAATCAAGCGCTAAGTAAGGGAACTGTGCGATAACGGAGCGAAAAGAATTCACGCTCATCAAGGCAAATAATCAATCAAACGACGGCTACCATGACGAGCATTATTGATCCGCAGTGCGAACGCACATAAAGGATTTAATTTTTTCTTTAATTTAGGATTTAATGTCTCGTGCAACGAAACTCTTTGCGGCTGTTGTATTTTTTTGAGGACGGTATTATGAGTTATGTCGTACATCCCAGTGCCAGGGGACGTCGTGTGCGAAAGAATGAAGGCTCATCCGCAAGGGATATTCGAGGGAAACCACCGAAGAGCAAGCCCAAGACACGGGAAGCACCCGAACGACGGGAACTCGTCTCCAAGAAGGTGCGTCGTACGCATTTCCCCCGAAACTTTTATCCGGCTACACTTCCTGAACATTTCATATTTTTGGGAAAACTTAAGACGCGGTTGCACGACATTAACGTTGGCATTGGGGTTGGAAATCGATCAAAATACATTTTTTATTTTGAAATTCTGGCAGAGAAATCTCGCTCGGAATTTATTTGGACGTCCTACGTCTTTTTTTCCCGGAAAATCTTTTCTAGCTCTGCATTTTTGTCCTCTCACATTTTTGTTCGAGGTTTTAGGTTTCACTACATGGAAGCAGGATTTGGTTGGGTTGGGAAATGACTGCAAACATTTTTGTTTTAGTTTTAAGACGTGGTGGGGAAGTTTCAAGTGACTTGTTTTACTGTCCTGCTTGATTTCTGCCGGAACTTTTGTGCCCTGCACCTTCCAAAGCCTGGCGCATTTTTCAAAATTACTTGACACTTTATTTCATCAGATGGCCGTAGTGATTTGACTCGACATTGACTGGAAGTATTACTCTGCCTTCGCAGATTGTCGTGAGGAATTTACCGTTGAATTTCACCAAGGAACTCTTCCTCCAGCATGTGTCACCGCTGCCGGAGTACACTTACTTTGCCTTCCACGGACCGGATAATACGTAATTTAATTATAAACAATAATTTCTTTATTGCATTTGCAGTACATTGCTGCTATGTGTTGTATTAATGAAACTTAATTAATGGGATTATTTTCTGCAGGCTGGCCAATCAGGCGCGATGTCGAGCCTACATTCGCTTCCGCAACGAGGACGACATCACGGTGTTCAAGGAGAAGTTTGACGGATATATTTTCTTGGATAGTAGAGGTGCGTGGGACCTGTGCGGACAAGTTTACATACGACCGCGTAGTGTAGTGCGGAAAATGTGCCAGTTTGCATTGAAACTGGCTGGTTGATTGATTGATTCACCTGGTTTGTGTGACGTTGCAATATCGTGAATGAAATACTGTACGATTGATTGATTGATGCAATGCATGGCATTAATCAACGTTTTCTGGAGCGTCGGCTTGCAGACGATTTTTTTGGATTCTGTTCAAGACAAATAAACTTTTTAAATATAGGATAGTTTCATTTTAGTTTGTGTCATAATAATTGCGAATGTTTCTCAACAGTATTTTAATACTGCCAATTCTGGTTCTGTCAGCTTCTTTGATAAATTATAATATCACGCAACTGTTTTCAGGCCATGAGTTGCGGTGTTCGGTGGAACTGGCGCCGTACCAGCGGGTCGCCATCCAGCACCAGGAGAAGGCCGACCAGAAATGCGGCGACATCTTCAACACCGAGGACTACAAGCGCTTCCTGGAGGAGCTCGAGCGGAAAAGAGACCACGTCGCCACCTCCAACGCCACCAAAGTGCAGGCCAATGTAGCGGCTCTGGAGAAGAGCAGCCAGTCGGAGTCAACCGTCACGCCGCTGATGGAGTTTGTCCAGGCCCAGCGGGCGGAGGAGGAGATGAACTATCGCCGTCCGCTCAACGCCGGCAGTTCCAGCCGAAAGGAACGCAATCGCGAACGCGCAAGCAAGAAATCCGGCCCGAAAGAAGAGTTGGAGCCGTTTTTCCCGACTAAGCCGGTGCTGGTCAGGCGACGGGAAGATCGAGACCGAACTCAACCGGCCATTGGGGCGGGGAACAACGCTCCACCATCGGGAGTTTACTCCGACTCTCGGCCCAATTCTGCGCGGGTGGCGGATAAACTGCCCGAAAAGCCACGACCTAACACAGTGCAGACACCACCACATCCAGCGCCAATGGTCTTGAAGGCGGTTCCCCAGGTAATTTAGGTTCAAAATCAGACCCAAATAATTCAAATTTGCTTTTCTAATTAAATTCAGCGAACTCGATATAAATATTTTAAAACACTACGTACTCTACTATTCTCAGGTTCCCGCTGCGGATTCTGCCGTCGGCCGGCATTTCCTCGCCGACCGTCCATTCCTCAGTAATAAAGCTGTCCTCCCCGAGACAGCGAAACCCGAACGACCGCCCGGTGGTACGCGGAACCAGCCGTTGGGAAAGACGAAGGTCTTTCAGAAGCAGCAAACTCCGCGGAACGCGCCGTTCTCGGAAGAGCTCCCCGACGGTGGGTATGGCGCGCCGCCGTCGCGACGTCCTCCGAAGCCCGCTCGCGCTGACCAATACGGATACACCAGATGGCCGGAGGAAGAGGAGCGAAAACCGTTGCCACCTGCGGGAGGCGAGGGGAAAGCCGGTCGACCGCAGCCGCCGAGAGCGCCGGCGCAGATTGAGAACCCCATCACCGGAGTGAAGGAGTTTGGGGGGCAAGTTCGAGTGGCTGTGGCGATGACGGAGAAACCCTTGCCGTCGGGGGATTCCGTGCCTGCTGTGGAGTCGCCGACGTCTGCGGCCCCGGTGCCGGGGGATTTGCTGCCGGACGGAAGTCGGGTGCCGAATCGAGCGCGTCCGGCCATGCAGTTGTATCAGCCGCGTGGGAAGCGACGCTATCAGAACTGATGTGACGCAAGAGGACTACGAGCTTTGCAAGTGTTTTTAGTTTTGAGGGTTTGCGTAGGATTTGTAATACCGAGCGGATTATCCGTTTCGGAAATTGAATCGGTCGAAGGGAGGACAGAAGTTTGTCTTACGAAATGCCGCGCACTAACAAGAGATCAATTACGAGTGCTCTCTTTGATCTCGACCAAACTTTCCCATGAAAACTGTGCTTCTAGACATAATTTTAGAGAACATAGCTCGCGATAAAAGACGCCCGGTTCAGTTGGGGAAATTTATGAAAGTCTTGCTGCAAAGTGAGCGAACGCTTGATTGACTGATCTTACACGTTGCGTTGGGCTCTTCGCGAAAATGAAATAACTCTCGTGGTTGGAAAAAACTTGAATTTTCATTCTTCGCCATTATCGTCCAGATAAATCTAAATCTGGAATCTATTGTCGTAAACCGAAAATTGTTTGGATGTCAGTGGACGGAGTTATGTTCGCATGTAATGCAACTGCACTTAATTTTACAAATTATATTAGCGTTTTTTGTTATTTCTAACCCCCAAACGCTGTTTTAAACTCGCACATAAAAGAATTTACAAGAGGTAGTGTACTATGATACTACGAATTGGGCAGAAGAACATATAGGTACGATTCCCGTTGGATAGGAAGCCTCCAGGAAGGATAAGATTCTATATCGCATGCGATTCAATCAAATTCGGAAAAAGCTAAACCAAATGAAAGGGTGGTCAAATAAATAATAATCTTTGGATTGGCGGGAGGAAGCGCGAGCTATACGTTGAGTGGGACCGGTTCTTTAATCTCAGTGTCCTTGACGATGCTGGCCAAAAGGGATTTCATGGTAGTGGTGACGTCAGCGAAAATGGCATCAACTTCCCGGTTTGCTGGGATCTGCAAACGTGGAATAAAAACACACGTCAAAGCGTCCATGTCATGCTGCCTCTACCAGTTACTTAATCAGTCCATTTGGCTTTGTCTGTCTGTATGCTTACCCGCATGTCTGTCTGTCTGTCTGNGCCTGCCTGCCTGCCTGCCTGCCTGCCTGCCTGCCTGCCTGCCTGCCTGCCTGCCTGCCTGCCTGCCTGCCTGCCTGCCTGCCTGCCTGCCGGCCGGCCTGCCTGCCACTTCACAAATAGTTGAACGGTGAACTAATTATTATGTGAAAATTGGCGCTTACAATGGTGGTCTTCTGCGCTTTTTGATAATGCGAGACGACCGGTATGGTTTGATCAGCAAAAGTCTGCAATCGTTTCCGAATCGTTTCCGCGTTGTCATCGGCCCGCCCACTAGTGATGCCGCGGCGAATTAATCGTTCTGACATGACGTCGAACGGGACCTCGAAGTAAATAACTTGTGCACAACATCCGACCTATAACAGGATGCACGAAAGAGGTCAATGCAAGGGGGAGCAGCGCAGGCAGACAAGTAGGAAGGAAGGCAGGCAGACGGACGAGACAGGCAGACAGACAAACAGACAGACCGATAGACACATCGGACTGCCACTCAACATTACAGATAGTGATGAGCTTACCTGTTTCTCGAATTCAAGAGCCTGTGAGACCTCCCGCGGAAAGCCATCGATGAGAAAACCCCGCGCGCCCCGTTGCGACTCCCGGTGGATGGCCTCCTTCAGAAGGTTGAGCACCACTTCCTGAATGGACCAAAAATAAAATATAATTAACAACTTCCAGCTTCCTCTCTCGAGCGACCAGATGTCAAAAATTCGGCCACTCAGCAGCAACCGCATGAGACACAGGCATGAGCTCGCACGGAAGCCCTCTACGTCGACCAAGCTCATAAATCTGTGTGCTATAAATAAGCGGGTCGGAAAAGTATATTCCGGCGAGAGTCAGTGTGTGCGCTGCCGAGTACGGAGCGGGAGCGGAAAACGGAAAGTGGCTGATGTAATAATACTCGTTATTTCCCCCGCCTCATCCCCCCGAAAGTGCCGACACGGGCCATCATCACAGTTATTATTAAGGAACTCACCAGCGGAACAAGGTCTCCTTTGACCATAATGGAGTTTAACCATTCGCCGCGCGGTGAACCGGAAGACACTTCATCCCGCAACAAATCTCCTGAAATGCAAATTAACATAAGACTGTAGCTGTTCCGTCATCAGCGAAAGAAAATAGCATAAATCTAAAATAATAATATAATTAATTAATTAATTATATATATAACAGTGTAAAATTAAGAAATAGATAAAAACAACGGAAATAATAAACAATTATTAAGTTAAAAATCGTCAATTGCTGACAGACCTGTTGAAAGATGACAAAATCCGAACCGTTCTTTGATAAGAGCACATTGGGTTCCTTTGCCAGATCCAGGACCACCTGCCAAGAAGAAATAATAAATATCGAAGCATTAAAAACCAACAGTGTCTAAATGTAAAAACACTAGCTTGATTCATTGATTGAGCGCTTAATAGTTTTCTTTTTGTTGATTAGGTAGTTTGAAAATATAATTTAACCGATATCTCTAGTTCCACCTAGGATCAAACAAAAGCCACAACATGCCCCGCAACAAATCAATTCTCAATCCAGTAAAACAAATTTACTAGAGCGCAAGTAAACACCATTGATTGATCAATTCTCCCGTCCATTACCTTGCAAACAAACATGTTCACTTGATTGATCTATTGCAGCACCCATAATACAAAGCTTACCAGTAATCGATTGATTCATTGATTGCTTTCCCATCAAACCGGTCAAATCGCATTTCCAATTGTCAATTGCTCTCCAACTCAAACTTACCCATAACAAAGACGATCGGATGTCGCCCGGCCTGTCCGTTTCGATTATGGTCCGTGTCAATGTGAGCCTAAAACTCCACGCATACACAAATCCGTTCCTTTTGCGGGTGAATTTTTGGCTGACTTACCGATAAAGGCTGCTCGTTATGCAGAGGTTGGGCAGCAGCCATGATTCTGATGGCGCCCGTTTCGCCGCGAAATTCGGTGGTCCGCACGGAGGTGAGGGAGGTGAGGGAGATGAGGAGCAGGGGAAGTGCCAGACGGATGCAGACACTCCCGGTCCACTACACACACACACACATACACACACGCACACTTGAAGAAGATGTCTATGCTAATAGTCAGAACGAGGAGAAGCATATGAATCGAAACAGGATTTGATTTAGAACAGACAGTTTTGGGCTAGTAAGGACACTCACTCATTGACTCACTCACTCGCACGAACAGCGAGTGCCGCTACTAGCCAAAATTCCCTGTTTCAAGCCATATCCTGTTTCCATTCATATGCTTCTCTTCGTACAGTAATCGCCGGGTATCTACTCCGTACAGTCGGCTTGTCTTGGAGTATGTGTGTATGATTATGGGAAGAAAATAATGAACTGGGTTCAAATTACACCAGGGGAGACGGGGTCCTAAGTCCTACAAGCGCACATCGATTTGTGGTTTTGGCGAAGTGACAACACAAATGGAATGGACGTCGTCGCAGCAGCAGTGTGTATGTACGCTTTAAACTTTACCCAGATTACGTAAGTCCTCATTCACATCGGCGACGACGGCGGGCGGTAAGACGGCGGCGGGGATGGCGAAGTCGGCGACCGGAAATAGATTGTGGATTGGCGGTCGCTTCCCATTCAATCGTCTGCTGAGGCCCTGAGGGACCCCTGCGGGGGGAGGGCGTTTTGGAAAAAAGGGGCGGGGAAAACGCTCCGGACGGCATACCGAACGGGAGATCGTTAAATATGGGAGCGAAGATGCTTATACAGCGCGCGATACAGCTTCGATGGCGAACCGAAAAGTTGCACATACGAGACGGCAATTCGGAAACAGAGCAACACAAAAAAATTAAGCTACAACTTACAACCAGGAACCGCAAACATAAAGGAAACTAGTAAAAAACTATGAAAATAGTAAGTGGAAAATCGGATGGTGTTTCAGTGAGAGAACAAATGTCGGGTAGGTGGGGATTATATCGCGGAACGAAATGCTGGAACGACGAACAAAAGTGTTAGGTGACTCGGACTAACTTGGAAGAACCAAAATGTTGAGCGCCAGTGAATGAGGCTAAATTGAAGAACATACATGCTGGTGAACAAGGCTTAAATGAAGAACCGAGGGTTAAATAGGAATCAATGTTTACATTCATGTGATTTTTGTACCTAGAAAACTCCTCCAACTTGCTTTCGTTTCCATCTTATTCCTCGCCTTTTTACCATCCCGATTCTTCCAGTGATTTTTCCACAATGGCTAAAAATACTGTGAGCAGTTCATTCCGCGGGATCGACGTGGACCAGTACAATGACGACGCGTACGAAGACAACGGCACCGCGGAGAACGGCGACGTCGCCAGTCCGGGTCCGGATGACGCCGAGCTTGTCAGACTGCTCAACCAGTAAGGCTTGACTTCCGATTTTTTATTTCGATATCCCGAATGGAAAAGGAGTGTTTGTCTTCAGAGGCAACAATGTGGAGGCACTGAAATTGGCCATCGCCAAGGCACCTTTGAACAGCAAGCAGCAAGCAGTTAAGGTGAGGACGTCTCATTCCAAAAACAAACGTTTTCCCTCGAGTGCCCGGAGTTTTCCAATTTTTTTTAGGAAATGCATACATCGAAGTATTAAAAGCTAATTAAAAAAAGGAAAAACTTCGTTCCAACTGAAGACAGCAATGTGATTGATTTTAAAAAAGTGGGAGAGTGCAAAGGGTTCAATCTTTCAATCAATCAATCGCGCAGGCTGACAGTAGTTTCAATAAACGGTGCTTCGGTTGATTGTTGATTAGTTGCCGGTTGCTGAAAAATTCAATTTAGTTAAGTTAACTAATTGAGGAGTTTTTTGAGTTGATATCCGGATTTTTCTACGCACAAGGATGTCTTGTAGTATCGTATGCATGAAATGTGGCATGCGACAGAACACAATCATGCGATGGTCAAAATCAACTTATATGGGAAGAGCGAAAGAAGTTTAAATCCATCAATCAATCGACTAAACACATACAATAGTAAACGCGATCAGCAAAATTTGCCAGGGGTATTCATTGACGGTGGATTGATTGATTGATTGAGTGATTGACGGTGGATTGATTGATTGATTGAGTGATTGACGGTGGATTGATTGAGTGAGTGGTTTCACTTCTATTGATTTGGCTTTACTGTTGAAGGGGTAATAGATTTTTAATTTCTCGATCTACAGGATAAAGCACTGCAAACCGTGCTGCGGATCATGACCAGCTTCAAGAACTCAGACATTGACGCGGCCCTCCAGAGCATGACCAATCCGGACCACATTGACACCCTGATGAAGTACATCTACCGGGGCTTTGACTTCCCCGCGAACAGTTCAATGCTGTTGAACTGGCATGAGAAGGTACGAAACTAGAAATCTCTCCCACTCATAAATCACTCGAAGCATGAGTACTTTGTTAGTACTGTAATTTGAGAATCATTCTAATAGTCAATAATGACTTTCCCATCATATCATGATTTCGAATTATTTTTTTAATTGAAAGGGTAAACTAAAGCATTGCTGGGATGAACGTTTAGGACTGACAAATTAAAACTAAATAAAGCTGAAATTAATAGAACTAATACCAAACTAAACTTTTAGTGGCAGATTCAAAACTAAGCTAACACTTCAAGTCACTACATATTTAATCAAGAGGAAGAAGAATAAAAATGCTAGTCGGTAAGTGCGTCATGTTGAATCATTTTAAAGTTGAAATTAGATTAGAACTAAAACCGAAATTTTAAACTTTTCATTGATAAACTGTTTGGTTTCAGTTTTCCTAGTTCCTGAAAAAACTAAACGAAAACTCCTGGTCACTGAAGATAAAAAATAATCGTCAAGTGCATAATTTTGAATTACTTTTAAAGTTGAATGAAACTCGGAAAATTAGATAGATGAACATTATTATTTGTAGATCTCATGGTGGATTCGAAATTTATTTAGACTATTGTTAAGAGTGAAGTTGAATAAACTATCCTAAGCGTTTTATGTGTTTCCTGTAGGTTTACGCGATAGGTGGCGTGGGAAGCGTCATGCGCGTCCTCACCGACAAAAGGAGGCTCTGACCGAATAGTCTCGTGCTCTTTTCCGTCTCTTCTACGATTTCTTCGACCGAATATTTATTTTGGAAATTTCGCTATTCATGTGAATTAATTGTTCGCCATTTTTGACAGCTTTCCCCTTTTTTACCCTCGTATACGTTCCTGGACCTGGATAGACTCGTATCTTGTACTATGCGGATGTCTGTAGTCATAGTGCCGTAGAACCTTCCGACTACGGAACGGTGGGCATCTTCTTCCATATCACTACGATTCATGCCTGCCTATGCCTGGCTACGGAATTTTTGTTTCATTACCAATGGATCCTCTCGTTGAGCTACTTGTCTGGCGTGTGAATGAATTTCTTTCTGCAGAGAGAATTACATGTCTGTGAGAAGGTTTTCTTGAACAGACAGGCAAGGCAGACAGGCAGACAAACAGACAGACATGGCTAGGCGTTTTATACGATTATTGCCGCATTTAGGGCACCACCGATCGGAGGAGTCACTTCATTAGCGGGCTCGGTGATTGCTCCGGGAAGCCGATAATGGGGCTCATTGGCAAAGCAAACTCGGATGGTTATCTGTGAGAGCGCTCGCGTTAAGTACTCCATTCCGCGGCTCTTTACGACCGTTCTGTTTCGTCCACACACTACGATGGCTATCGCGGTGGTGGTGGAGGATCATCCCATTCACTCTTTATCGTCCTCGCATCTTCCGTCATCTAGAGCGCTCAAGGAATTCCATTCGACGACGACTCATTCAACGGGAGAGACGAGACAGACAGCAAGGAACGACAGACAAAGGTTTGCTAAACAATGGGACAGACAAGTAGAATAGAGAGATAGACAGGCAAATTGACAGCTAGAAAGACAGGCGCGTGAGCAGACAGACAGACAGACAGACAAATAGACGGACAGACAAATAGACAGACAAACAGACAAATAGACGGACAGACAGACAGACAGACAAATAGACAGACAAACAGACAAATAGACGGACAGACAGTCAGACAGACAGACACATGCCGGAAGTTCCAAACCAGGCAACCAGATGGATAGAAAGACAGACAATCATGTGGATGATATGTTAACCAGACAAGCGAATATATACAGACATGCATGGCAGTTAACTGAAACGGGTTCTCATCAAAAAGGAGGGTAGATTTTCGGGGCGTACGATCGACGGCTTAATTACTGGAATTCAGTCGGGGATGTGGGTAGACGTTTCAGCATGGCAGGATCTGGCCTTGTAATTTTTTTCTCCCTCCCCCATACAGTACATACAGTAAGAGAGCAGCAAGCCTTGAAGGAAGACACAGGACCTATCACTCAACCGGTCCCTCCTGCTGGAGGGATAAAGCGAGCCAACGTTCCCAGCGGGCTCTAATGAGGTGGATTTGTGTGTGTGTGCGCGCTGGCAAATTAGTGCTCGCGGAAGTATGTAATTATTTTGCCTACAGCTACAGGCAGGCCAACTGAAAGTAGAGGAAGAGTGTGTACGCGCGAGCGAGGGTCATCCGCGATCCCAGCAGTGAATCGGCCTCCTCCGCTCCGAAACGCTCGCCTGCCCGCGCGGAATGCGTTCTCACCTGTTCTTTGATTATGCGATGAGCCGATTTTCACCTATACTTTTGTTCTAAAAACGGCTAAATTATAGGGTTGCCAAATGACGTGTGGTAGTACAAGACGTGATCATGGAACTGTCTATACTTTATTCCATCAAAAGGGGACATGTGCCGGTAAAGACCCATCTTCCAGACAAATCCTTAAGCTGGTGGAAGAATAATCTTTGAAAGTTACATAACCGTCAATTTATCTTTCTAGCTGTCTGTCTGTCTGTCTGTCTGTCTGTCTGTCTGTCTGTCTGTCTGTTTGTCTGTCTGTCTGCCTGTTTGACTGTCTGTCGCTCTATGCTTATCTGTATGTATGTTTGTCTGCCTGCCTTCCAGTCTGTTCTTTCGCCTCTAAAACCGCAAGTCAATTTACGGTCCAAAGAACGTGTCTTGGTCCACACGAACGAACACTACAAATCCCGGCTCATTAAAGGATTGCTTGCAACAGCCTCACATGGTCCCAAGCACGGCAAATTGTTGTGTGTAGAGAGTAAACGTGGTGTGTCGACGACTCTTGGCTGTCTTCCCCATTTCGCGATATCAACGTTCCCCTATTGAAAATCGGGAAATGTCCCAAGTCTGTAATTATGCTAAAAGTTCTTGCGCGCGCTATTCAAATCCCTCCATTCACTACACACAACACTTGTGGGTACTACTACTTCTACTGCCATATGTCCTGTGGGTACTTCTACTGCCGTATGAGAACAAACTTTTCCACTTTACCCACATCTATCAGGATTCCTCGTTTCATTGTGTCCCCAATCCATGATGGGAAATTAAGAAGAATTTCCTCGCAATTTCCTTCGACGATCAACTATATTGCAGGACAGGGCGCACTCAGACAGACAGTCAGTCAGTTCAGTCAGTCCGTTCAGTCAGTCTGAAGGATGAATAAAGAAAGATGGGCGAATTGCAGCAAACTATTTCCCTATATGCAATTAGAGGACTAATTCAAAGCGACAGCAAGCCGACACGTCGCCTGTGAACAAAGCTACTTAAAAGCAATTTACCGTGCCTGCTTTGAGAGTGAGACTCGCTTTTCTTTTGGGTTTTCTCTTTT
>LRSR01007388.1:0-13750 GCA_001579985.1 Hypsibius dujardini
ACAGCGCCCCCTATATACCACCACTAGTCAGTTTTTATTTATTTAAAATAGTATTTCTGGTTTTCTGCCGATTTTCTCAATGGAATCGAAGAGACCAGACAATAGTGCATCGGTAACAGCAAACAGACATGGAGAAATTCGCCGTCCAGAGTGGTCTCATTTCCTTGTTAGTTACTGTATTACTGTATTAGAGAGCAGGCGCAACTGTGTTACTGTGTGAGAAGTAGGAAGTGGGAGGTGGGAAAAGGGAGAGCTTCTGACCTGCCACTCGGGGCGGGCGCCGCTTAATGCCACTTGGTCGGAAGCAGGTCGGAAGTGGGACTTGCTGTTCAACCGGTTCAGTCCTACTTGCCACTTCCCACCTCCGACTTCCGAAGTTGCGCCTGCTCTCCATTGATCTCGAGATCAGTGGCGCATTGGCCATTGGGTCGACTAAGGCGTTGCCCCCCCCCCCCCCGCCACAGAGAAGTTTTGCTGAAGATGGTTACTGCGCACGGTTGGCTTCTTGCCTCAGTACTGCATTTCTGTGATTTCCCTTTGATTGAATTACTGTAGATATAAGGAGCTTTTTATTCGCCGGCTCATTTAATTACCGTCGTGTTAGAGGGTGTATGCACAATAGTGCCATATACCGTATGCTCGCGATCTCAGGGGACACTTTTCTGCCCTACCCGTAAATTTTAACCAACCCGGGCTGTGCCTATTCAGTGCCCTTCACCAAATTACCACTGTAGGGAGAAATATATGGAGAAGCACAACTGTACAATCAATCAATCAATCGAGCGCAACGAGTAAGCAGTACGAAATGAGCCAATCAGATGAAATGACGAAATGAGCCAAATGAGTGAATGAGATTGAACGTTCAATCGAGTGCAGGGCCATACCGAGGGAGGCGGGGCTTAGCTGTCTCTTGAGATCGCGAGCATACGGTGTAAGGCGTACAACACCAACAAAACTGTGTGTGGAGCTGTTCGCGATACACAAGGAGCTGTGTATTCAATATGCCTGACCTTGATCTTTCGCGCGGTGAAGTTACATGCAGAGTACGAATGGGACTAATGTTGTCCGACATCAGTATCGGAACCGCTGATGTATCCACAATTGAGAATTTAAAAAGATAACCGGAAGTTATCCAGGCAGACTTAATCTTAACATGCAGGTCAATTAAGTCTCGGACGTCTTACGAATCTCCCAGCAGATTAAGCCGGTCGATATGTCGCTGATAAATTTGCCGGATTTCCCCGGGTATAAACAAGGTTTTATTTTCGTTCATTCAGTCAACCGGTCGATTCTATTAATTTCGTCTAGTCTTCCCCCCCCCCGCAACAAACCGAAAACCAAAATGTCGCAGACGGCCATCTTCCTCGCTGCCTTCGTCGTAGGAGTGCTTGCACTCATGACTGCCTCCTCGGATGCCGCACCCAACGCTGCCCCGATTGCTTTGGGCTATAACTGTACGTGGTTAAGATGACGTCATATTTTAACCGTTTTTTTATAACATCTGCTTTTTCTAACATTATGTTCGGCGGTTTATACAGACACCCTTTGCCGCGGCCAAAACCGAACTCACCCCGTCAAGGGCGCCTGCAACCAGTTCCTAATCTGCCAGAACGTAGGTCCTAATACAGTTGTGGCACGATTTCTCGACGAAAAACGTTAATCAGAACACATGTTATTATGCCCGTGTTCCGATTAACGTTTTTCGTCGAGAAATCGTGCCACGGCTGTAAATAGATATTAATAGACCTGGCAAAAACTTTGCGCTAATCGAATTAAGCACTTCAACTCGACGGCTGTGTACAACAGCCATGCAACGAGTATAATGGCTTAACTCAATTAGCGCAAGATTTTTGCCACGTCATGTGTCCCGCAGTTTCGATTTAGAACGTTGTCTGGCATTTTCTGGCACACGGCTGGAGTTGATATGGAGGTTTTCAAACTATTAATGATTAACGGTTTCAATTTTCAGAACTACGTTTACCGCGACAGCTGCTTGTCGCCTCTTCTGTATAACGAGTAAGTGCTTCTCACTGCCGACCATTGACGTCTTTATCAGCCGCAATTTGGCTAATCTGTATGATTCCGGTGGAAAATAGGAGGAACGGTATGTGCGACTATGCGTGGAACGTCAACTGCAATCGGACGGCCCCTATGAAGACCGCTCAAGTCCAAAGTAAGTATGAGGCAAAGTGTGTATTTCGGATCACCCTCTAGTTGGTCGGTAAATCGACTCACTCATGGGTTTCTCTTCGATGGCTGGTGCTTGATTGTTTGATTCGCTGTAATATATCCTCGTATACTATAGCGCTTCTAAAAATCAAACAATCAGGCACCCGCCGTGAAAGACAAATCCATGAGTGAGCCGATTTATCGACCAACTGGAGGGTGAGCCGAAATACAGACTTTGCCTCATACCGATATCTTCGAGTTTGCCACAATGGGGACTACAGAAGTGATTCCCGTGATAATCTCGCTAATAAAAGATAACATATTTTGTCCGTTTCTACCGAAGACGACCTTGAGTGACTTTGTTGACCGTCCGCGATTAATCTGTGTTCGTCATTTCTGAATAGGAACCGGTCTTGCTGCTGGTCAAGTCCCTGCCGCCAAATCGGTTGCCGCTCGCTTTCCCGGACAGGAGTCGCCCGTGAACAACTGCCACCCATCGGAGATGGTTCAGTGCTTCCGCGAGCCTTGTCAGGATGAGGTGTGCAAAGGCAACCGGGCAGCCTCGTGCCACAGCGACTACTGCGGCGGATGCTTCGCGAAATGGTTCACCATCCAGGTGATCGGTGGACGTCCTACCCATGTTCCCGCTGTCTGCCGGGACTAGAAACCCTTCTGCACCTTCCTTGCAAATTATGCAAAACAATCACACATTCAGTTTCGTGATCCATCTTTATCGGTGCTAATTGTGATGCTTCAAACGGTGCTTTAACGGTTCATATATCCGCCCGGGTAATCAGCCTCGACGGTTCCATCATAAACTGATGACCAATGAAACGAGAGTGGCTTGCCTGTCGGTGTTAATTTGTGGCGCGCCGAGTAGTCGTTTGGTTGAAATTGACGAAGGTTTAGGTTGAGTTTCGGTGGGAATTGATAACCATAGTAGTCGGTTGGCTGGGATTAGATAAGAGGCCTGCAGAAGGCCGGCCGGAGTTGTGGTTGGTCATAAAAGTAGGCGGAAGGCCCACGATCAAGTGGATGACAAACGAATTCGAAGGACTGAGAAGAGGTCGGAGGGTGGAAAGGGAGACGGAAGGGAGTGTAGACGGCCGGTCGGACCCAATGGCCGAAAGTGATGGATGGCATGCCGGCATGCCGACTGACGGATGGTCAACGGATTCCGGGAGGGTACAGAAAGGGTACGGATGGTCAACGGATTCCGGAAGGGTACAGGAAAGGGTGCGGATGTTCAAACGGGTTCCGGAAGGGTACAGGAAAGTAGGTTCCGCCATAGTAGCGGATATTTGGGGGAATGGAATCGTCGATCGGCCCTCAGACTGAGTGGCTGACCGTCTGGCACTCAAATTCTCTCGTCGCTGTGCCGGATCGTCGGTTACTGCAGTCCAGTCGACCAACCGATCCCATACTGTCTACGACTATCCACCTAACCGCCCGCCAATTCGTCACTCGATCATGCAGCCTTTGCGTCAGCTCATTTACTCCCCGTTCCAGTAATACCATAAATTAGTAATCGCCAAGCCGGGCTTGTTTACATGTCTAATTCTCGGCTGCCTAGTATTCCAGTTCTCCTCATAGAGCACACCATAAATTGCCCCAATCGGCATGCCACAAGGAATCGGTATTGCAGCACTGTACTATCTCGATCATTTGGTGCTGGGTTTGCAGCATGATCGAGACAGTACAGTTTTCCAGCACCAAATGATCGAGACAGTACAGTATTGCAAATCACAACACAAAAATGACGTCACTGACACTTCATGACGTCACCGACACTTCAGTTGTCTTCACGAGTTTATGAGTTGATTTCATTTCCATTTGTTTCTCCATGGTCCATCGTGTTTGTCCTCTTCCATAATTCATCTCATTTCTAATAAAGACGCCAACGATCATCTCGAACGTCTTTCCATCGATCGCAACGATGCCTCCACGGGGAAGGCCGCCGAAACATCAGCCCGTCGCAACAGGAGGACCTCCTGCATCCATCAAATCAACCAATCAATCAGCCGCTTCCGAGCGCGTTCCGGGGAAATGGAAGCGACAGGACGACCCGGACAAACAGCTGGCCTCCCTCTCGATGACCAGCCTACACGATAATGCCGACTATTACGAGGTTCCTGACGGCAGTAGCGGGAGTAGCGGAGACAGCAGCGAGGATGACGATGAGGTCTCGCGTGGAAGTGCGGGGAAAAGACAAGAGCGACGTCAACGGGATGTCGGGAAATCGGGACGAATTTCTGGTGGTAATGACGGAGATGAGGCCACCATCCGGATCGCCAGTCATCAGGCGGAGTCAATGGTGCTTCACTGTCCGTTGGATGAGTTCGGGGCGAAGGATTATCGGGCACAGATGGAGTTGAAGGGGGATCATGCCTCAAGACCGTTGTGGGTCGCGCCTGATGGGCATATCTTTTTGGAAGCTTTTTCGCCTGTTTATAAGCATGCGCAGGTACGTTTGGGATTCAGTGCTTTATCAATCAAAATATCATAATATATGAAGGGAACGGATTGTTTAAACTGATGACGGGTCCTGTTTAATGTACTTAATTTCAATCAATCGATCGATCAACCGATGGCACTGGTGAGTCCCAACCGCGGTTTCAATCAGTCCCAGCCGCGGTCTTAATCAGCCCAGCCGCGGTCTTAATCAGTCCCAACCGCGGTCTTAATCAGTCCCAGCCGCGGTCTTAATCAGTCCTAATCGCGGTTTCAATCAGTCCCAACCGCGGTTGCAGCACTCATTACAACCGCGGGTTGCCAACACGAGTCTTGTTTGGGTGTTTCAAACGTTTTTATGAGTCCTCTCATTTGTATGGCCGGTTGATTGGTTGATGTGCTGTGGCATACTTGTGCATTTCCCGTGTTATTTCTTCAATTTGTCTTTATTATGAAAATCAGCTGTTATTTTTCGATTGAATTTGTCAATTGAAGTATTCTAGCACTTAACTAAAATTTTTTGAAACCAGTTCATCAACTTAGGACTCGGAGTTAGGAGGCTTAGTTTAGGGAGAGGATAGTGAAATAGAATGTTTTTGCTAACCGAAACATTGGTCGGTTGGTTGATTGAGTAGCGTTGATTGAATGCCTGTTAACTTAGTCAGTTAGAACAAAATGTTCCCTCGAGAATGTTCGATGAATGTTTTTAGCTTAACTTTTATTACTAACCCAATAATTAATTTAGTAAATATATACAGACATTTTCCTTGATTGATTTATTGGTCAAAATTTTGCATTTCCTTACCGTTTCGTTTTGTTTGCAGGACTTTTTGGTCGCCATCTCGGAGCCGGTTTGCCGACCTGAGCGCATCCACGAGTACAAGTTGACCGCCTACTCTCTGTACGCCGCCGTGTCCGTCGGTCTCCAGACCGCCGATATCATCGAGTACCTCAAACGCCTGAGCAAAACGGATCTTCCCAAGGGCATCGAGGAATTCATCCGGCTCTGCACGTCCACCTACGGGAAACTGAAGTTGGTGCTGAAGCAGAACCGCTACTTTGTCGAAACGTCTCATGCCGACGTGATGCAGACGCTGTTGAAGGACAATGTGGTCGATCAGTGCCGTTTGAGGTTTGACGAGCAGACTGCTCTGCCGAACGACGGGCCGGTGAAGTCGGGATCGGCGTTCGCGGGGTCCTCGCAAATCCCGGCGGAAGAGGAGACTCCGGCGGAGAAGGAAAGTGTGCCGCAGGACATTTACGATTTCTACAACAAGATCGAGAAGGACGATGACGATGACGACGCTGAGTCGCAGCAGAAGGTATAATCTGTAAAATGTTGTTGGTCATACCTCTTGCTGGGCGCTATTTTGTTGGATCATAACCGAACAATCTTGATGAAACTGTTTTTCTCAGGTGGTCTCATTTGAAGTGAAGCAAGATCTGATCGAACTCCTCCAAAAACGGTGCATTGAGCTGGAGTTTCCACTTCTCGCGGAATATGACTTTCGACACGACCAACACAATCCAGACATCAACCTGGACCTGAAGCCATCGGCCACCCACCGGCCTTACCAAGAAAAGAGCCTCCGGAAAATGTTCGGCAACGGGCGCGCCAGATCAGGAATCATCGTCCTACCCTGCGGCGCCGGCAAAACCCTGGTCGGCGTGACGGCTTGCTGCACCGTGCGAAAGCGCTGCCTGGTCCTCTGCAATTCCGGCGTGTCGGTGGAGCAATGGCGGTCGCAGTTCAAAATGTGGTCCACCGCCGACGACTCCATGCTGTGCCGCTTTACCGCCGACTCCAAGGACAAGCCCAGCAATGCCGGCATCTGCATCACCACTTACAACATGATTGCCCACACCCAGAAGCGCTCCTGGGAGGCGGAGAAGATTATGGAGTGGTTGAAGAATCAGGAGTGGGGATTGATGGTGCTGGATGAGGTGCACACCATTCCCGCCAAGATGTTCCGTCGGGTCTTGACCATTGTCAATGCGCACTGCAAGCTCGGCTTGACGGCGACGCTGGTGCGGGAGGACGACAAGATTCAGGACTTGAACTTCCTTATTGGCCCCAAGTTGTACGAGGCCAACTGGATGGAGCTGCAGAATAAGGGATTTCTCGCGCGGGTGCAGTGCGCGGAAGTGTGGTGTCCCATGACGGCGGAGTTTTATGGAGAGTATCTGTCGATCCGGACGCGAAAGCAAATGCTGCTCTATGTGATGAATCCCAATAAGATTCGGGCGTTAGAGTTCCTGGTTAGATTTCATGAAAGGCGGAACGACAAGGTAATTCGCTTCAGCGAAATAGGAAGCAGCGAGCCGGTGAAGCCTTTTCGTGAATGTTGAACCTGTTTTACACTTGATTCATTTTTGCTCTAGATCATTGTCTTCTGCGATAACGTTTTCGCACTCAAACACGTCGCCCTGAAGATGAACAAACCCTACATCTATGGACCGACCTCGCAGAACGAGCGTCTTCAGATTCTCCAAAACTTCCAGCACAATCCGCGTTTGAATACAATTTTCGTGTCCAAAGTGGCCGACACCAGTTTCGATCTGCCGGAAGCGAACGTTCTCATCCAGATCTCCTCGCAAGGTGGTTCCCGTCGCCAGGAAGCACAGCGGCTGGGACGTATTCTCCGACCGAAGAAGGGCGCCATCGCGGAAGAGTACAATGCCTTCTTCTACTCCCTCGTCTCCCAGGACACAACTGAGATGTTTTTTGCCCGACGGCGCCAGCGGTTTTTGGTGAATCAAGGCTATGCCTACAAAGTCATCACCAAATTGGCCGGTATGGAGGAAGACACTTTGGGACTATCCACGAAGGACCAACAGGTGGACCTGTTGCGACAAGTGTTGGCGGCGTCTGATGCTGACGCTGATGAGGAGAGAATCGTCGGTGAAGGAGGAAAGGGTGGCGGATCGGTGCAGATGACGAGGAAGGTCGGCAGTATGGGAAGCTTCAGTGGAGCTGATGAATCGGTGAGTGAGATTGTAGAAGTTTGCATGCAGAGTTCTCCATGCAGTTTGTCATTACTAGTATCATTCAAGGCAGGCAGGCAGGCAGACAGACAGACAGACAGACAGACGGGCAGACAGACAGACAGACAGATAGGCAGACAGACAGACAGACAGATAGGCAGGCAGACAGAATAATGCGATGATGTTAAAATGTTATGAATAATCTTATTATTCTTTGTTTGTTGTTATACACAGGTGTATATGGAAATCAAAGGCAAGGGTCGGTCCACGAAGCATGGAACTGGATCGGCCAGTGGCGCTGCGCATTCGTTGTTCAAGAAATTCAAGGGGAAAAAATGATATTCCTACTAACTGTTACGAGGGCTTTCATGATACGCTTTTTTATTTTCCGTTGTACTTTTTATGTAAAAGTAATGCAGTATCATGAACTACTGCGTTTTTAAAAAATATATAATACCATAAAACCCAAAATTAATCACGTTTTTACTCTCTTCTTTTTACTCAGTGACACTAATTGCGGTTCAGGCTCATCCTCCAGGTCGTCTTCTGTGAGGGCAGACATTTCCGTCCACACAGAGTCGCTTTCCGGGACATTGTCGTCCAGGTTGAGAGTAGGCTTCCTCCGCTTGACTCGCTTCTTCTCTTCCGGTAATACCACTTCTTGTTCTGGCTGCCACGCCCGCACAACCTCGTCCGTGAACAGGAAACATGTCGGCTGCGACTTCATGTAGATCTAGCAATGAAAACATGTCGAGTCATCAATGTGCAGCACTGCTACAACTAACGACAAGACTGAACACACTCGAGGGTCCTGGTATGGGCAAAAGGGGCGGAGCGGGGGTGGTCAGGTGGTTGATTGTTCGATTGTTCGATTGTTGAAAATCACCCCCTGCCCGCCCCTTTTGCCCATCCCCGGACCCTCCAGTGTGTTCAATCTTGTCGTTGACTTTAGTGCCGTTTCTCAGTTATTGCCAATCTTCAACAACGCTTAGCCCACCTCTGATATGGGCTCCTTCTGGGTCACTTCATAGAACCGCAATATCCTATCCATTCCACAGGTGGCAAAATGACCGGCCACGGTCGGGTGGAAGGAAATCTGCTTGACCGTTCCGGCGTTTCCGGTGAACGCCTTTCGCACCAAACCTTTAGTCCCTCGCACGTCGAAGAGCCTGACGTTCCCGTGCGTGTTGGAAGCGATGAATTCGAATTCATTCTGGGGATTAAGGTCGAGGGAGGTGAGGGGCATAGCGTCTTTGCTCTTGTCGTCCACCCAAAAATTGACGAACATGACCGGTCGTCGATTTGCGCGCGTATCGTAAACATGGACCTGACCGTAGGCCGTGGCGGTGAGGACGATTTTGCTGTCTGTCTTCGGTCGGAACGAGATGTCTTTTATCCAGTTTGGCACTCGTAAACGCAGTTTGTCGTCCGAAAGCTAGGGAAAAAGGGAAATGGAAGATTTTATAAACGAGCGGTTCACTCAACGACAAGATTGAGTACACTGGAGGGTCCGGGATATGGGCAAAAGGGGCGGGGCAAGGGGTGGTCAAGTGGTTGATTGTTCGATTGTTCGAAAACCACTCTGCCCCGCCCCTTTTGCCCATTCCCCGGACCCGGATTTTTTTACGTTTTTGGCCGTAAATATAGGCTGTTTCGGATTGAGAACATCCCAAATCTTCAGATGGTTCTCCCGTCCGCCCGTGGCGAAAATGGGAAAATTCGGCTCGCTCTGAACCATTTTCGTCACATTTTGGCCAGCCGTGCAAATAATCTGCAAAAGGAAAACATGGAAAAATTACTTCACGGACTGAGTGTCCTTGCCAGAAGTACAACTTTATAGTGCAAAGCAAAATAAACTATCATAAAACGAAGGGGAAAAAACAGGGGGCGCCCTTCAAAAAAAGCCAAGATTATTAATAAAAAATTGTTAAACAGCCAAACGATTACCCGAATATTATTATTGCCGAAACAAAATAAAAGAACCAATTTAGTAAAACAGCATCAACCAATCAATTGTTGAACTAATCATAAATGCCCGTACCGTCCGACTTGCTTTTAAATCCGTCAATCGGGCAATCAATCAAAAGTAATTTACCTTAAGGTATCACGCCCCTAATCAATCAATCAACGAATCTACGCAAAGCATAATGTACGCCTTAAGGTATCACGCACCTAATCAATCAACCAACCAATTTACGCAAAGCATAATGTACGCCTTAAGGTATCACGCACCTAATCAATCAACCAACCAATCTACGCAAAGCATAATGTACGCCTTAAGGTATCACGCACCTAATCAATCAACCAACCAATTTACGCAATACATAATGTACGCACCTTGCTCTTCTGCAACCCTTCATTCCCGCATATCTCCCCCGATTCCACACAGGTCACCGTGAGTCTACAATCATAAATCCCGTCATGCAACCGCCAGTCGAACCGCGCGAAATGCAACCGACTCACGTGTCGACAATTCCACCGCCGACGAATTTGCCGTCTCCTCCGTCAACGATCACTCTGCTGAAATACTGACTCGGATCCTTCATGTCCAACCGCACGACGTCGCGATTCCGAAGACAGAGCCGAATCTTCAAAAGCAGAAGAGAAACACACATCATCAAACCGGCGAGGGAGACGAACACGACAGCAAGGAGCGTCGCACTTTTGACGGGGAAGATGCAGCAGTGGAAGTGGAAGAAGAATTGGAAGAATCTGCCAACGCCGCTTGCGAGGACGGCTCGAAGAATAACGCATCGATAGCGCGCTCTTTGTTCACCAGCCCATGTTCATCCGTTGCGATGTTGGTGAAGGATTTCGAGGTGATATTGACACCTTCGGGCCAGAAAACGGAGGAATTTGTAAGAAAAGTCCTCCACACAAACACTGCTCGAGACAAGATGTCGCTCTTACCTTTCAGGAGTCCTGTGTCTGTTCCCACAAAAATGTGCGTGTATTCCATCGTGCAATTAACGGGACAGGAAATTACTATTATTCTAAAGATTAGTAGAGAATCTTCGTGCTGATCGCTTTGAAGTCTTGCGCAACTCTCATTCTCACCTGTCAGCTCGTGTCGCTCAAATAATCAACCAATCAACCAATCGATCCACGCATGAGTATGGGATTACTAACTGTCCATATAACTTTCAATTATTGCTAGTAGCTGCCTGTTGCATCAAGTGGTTGATTGATTGAATATTTGATGTGGTCAAGAACAAACGGAAACTTTACAGGAACAAACGGAAACTTTACAGGAACAAACGGAAACTCTGCAGGAACAAACGCAAACTTTGCAGGAACAAACGGAAACTGCAGGAACAAATGGAAGCTTTGCAGGAACAAACGGAAACTGCAGGAACAAACGGAAACTTTGCAGGAACAAGCGGAAACTTTGCAGGAACAAGCAGAAACTGCAGGAACAAGCGGAAACTTTGCAGGAACAAATGGAAACAACAGAAACTCCTTCGCCATTTATCATTTCTTTGCCTTTCTTCGTCTTGAGCTTGTTTTCTATCACTTCCGGGGGATTTAATTTTGTTTTACTCCTTTTTCGCTAATATCCAGTGAGATCAGGCTAACGCTCGTTAAAGCTGCCGTCTTGGTGCTGGAAGGGGAAGCTTTCGTTATAAGGGAACGCTTGTGTGGATTCTTTGGTTGGTGTGCTATTTTTACAATTATCTTATGTGAATTCCTGGGCTGTGTGATCATCATGATCACGGCGCCGACTATGGCGGCCATGCAGTGGACATAAGAGCAGCAGAGGAGACTGTTCTCATGAACATAGCGGTGACGATGTGGAGCGCGGTTCAATTCATTCGTCAAGTTTCAGTTCAGTTCATTCGTCAAGATCGACTTGGAGCTCATAGAGTGCTTGAATGAGAGTGAGGAAGGCGAGGGGAAGGCTGTTTTTAAACCGTGGGAAGAAAGAGGCAGTCGTGACAAGGTGGGACTGGGATAAAATCAACAACAGTACTATTGATGAATTGTGGCGGGGTTGATGCGTTGATTGTTGAATTGGCTTAAAGTGAGTATGCGCTTTGAATTGATTGATTGGCTTGATTGAGCGAGTCATTTGGTCAGCTGTTATTGTTCGATTTCACTGATTATCCGTCCAAGTGCGTTGACGTGACAGCGAGTGTGAATAATAATCTATCTTTCCGCCGCGAAACGATCCGTTCGAGCACTAAAAAACTTCGAGGCTATTTAAATCGAATTTAAATTGGCGACAGCAAAATATTTAAATCGATTTTTAATTTAAGAGGAGCCGAAATATTTGAAATCGACTTTAAATCTTTTTAAAATGGCCGAAATTTTACTTTTAAATTAAATTAAAATTCGAAGAGGCCATTTCAACAGCATTAGATTACTTAATTGCTTCAAGACTACAAGTCACTACACACGTGACCATATTCCAAATCATGCAGGAGCTTTATGCATTCCACTAAAAATGACACACACACACACGCAGTCACACGCAGTCACACACAGACACACACAGACACACACAGCATTGCATTGGCGACGGAAACAAAAATACCAGTACAGAATAACCGGAATGGATAAAAAGCACGTTGCAGAAGTGGGCTGCTGGTGAACAGAGGAGAATGTACCGGTATTAAGTATCATTTAATTAATACTCATTTTATTAAAACTGGATAAAATATTCACCAGGTGGAAATGGAAATGGTAAGAGCAGGTGGAAATGGAAATGGTAAGAGCAGGCTATATATCCGGAGCCATGAGGTTGCATTCTGCGTCATCCCATCACCGTCTACCCACTTTGAATCATCTTCCTGACCATGTAGTTGAGTACACCGCCGTTGCGATAGTAAGTGAGCTCCACTTCCGTATCGAAACGGGCAAGAACGTTAAACACTTTCCCGTCGTCGGTCTAAAACAAAAGAAATAAGGCATCCAATAAACTGTGGATCTGTGGCGCCGTCTTGGGGATCTTGATAAAAAATTACCGAAATATTGACTTGGTCGCCGGGCTGAAGTTTATCATGGAGCGCCACAGTGAATTTCTCCTTGCCGGTAAGACCGAGTGAATCGGCGGTCTGACCTGACAGATACTGGAGTGGTGCAATACCCATTCCGATCAAGTTGCTTCGATGAATGCGTTCGTAGCTTTCCGCAATTACTGCCTTGACACCCTGCAGAACGAAACTCGTTCAGTGGACAGACTGATGAGTAACAAGGTACCCAGCAAGCAGATCCAGAAACTCCTCACGATAGTCAGACCACAGGCAGGCAGGCAGGCAGGCAGGCAGGCAGGCAGGCAGGCAGGCAGGCAGGCAGGCAGGCAGACAGACAGACAGGCAGACAGGCAGGCAGGCAGGCAGACAGACAGACAGACAAACAGACAGGCAGGAAGACATACAGACACGTTAAACAGACAGGCAGGCAGGCAGACAAACAAATATACACTTAGAAAAAGACAGCCAAACGGATGCCCAGAACAATTAAACCCTCAACTCAAAATAAACAAGGATAAAACAGACAGGGGAAAGGCATGGGGAGATTGAAAACTCACCAACAATAGCGGCCCCTTTGCTGCCCAATCACGCGAGGAACCCGAGCCGTACTCCTTGCCAGTCAGAATGATTGTCGGAACTCCAGCAGCAATATAGCGATCAGCAACATCGGGAATGTCAAGCTCCTCACCGGTTGGGAAGTGCACCGTTCGCGGACCGGGCTTACTAACCAACTTGTTAACCAGGCGAATATTGGCGAACGTTCCGCACTTCATCACCACGTCGTGGCCGCGACGCGATCCGTACGAGTTGTAGTCCTTCGGCGCCACTCCCCTATCAGTCAAGTAACGTGCAGCCGGGCTGTTGCGAGCAATATTCCCCGCCGGTGATATGTGATCGGTGGTGATGGAATCGCCAAGATTAAGCAACACGTGGGCGTCCCGAATCGGGAAGATGGGTGCGATATTTAGAGACATCCGGTCAAAATACGGTGGGTACTTGACGTACGTTGAATTGACGTCCCAAGGGTAAAGCTCCGACGGGTGAGCCTCAAGGGCGTTCCAACGGCTATTGCCATTCTAAAATGCAAGTCCTTAAATGAATGACAGGCAGGAAGTGAAGAAAACGAGTAAACCTGCAAAGGGACAATCAGTCAGATCTCCCTATTCTAATGA
>LRSR01007392.1:0-10205 GCA_001579985.1 Hypsibius dujardini
CACTTTGGAAGGTGGACGGTCATCCCTGGCCAGTTCAGAAGATGGGTGATGAGTTAGTCTGTGAATATTGGGTGGCTTTCAAAAGCGCCATCCATCGTCCGGACATGCCGTCTACCGTCCCGAAAGACCATCAATCTTCCGGTCTGACCGTTCAGCGAATGATCATTCACTATCCGGCACTGTGGTCGGGACAGAGTTTCGGGACGGTGGACGGTCTGTCCGGCTGATGGATGGCAGTTAGGACAGCAGTCCACCATCCCAAAACACACCGCCCGTTTTCCGGATTAAACCAGGAATGACCGATTTCCAAAGTGACCGTCTGTCTTCCGGGCAGACAGCCCTCTGTCTAGACAATACGGACCGTCCGTCTTCCAGGAAGACAGCCCACCGTCTAGACGGACCGTCCGTCTTCCGGGCAGACAGCCCTCCGTCTAGACGGACCGTCGGTCTTCCGGGCAGACAGCCCTCCGTCTAGACGGACCGTCCGTCTTCCTGGCAGACAGCCCTCCGTCTAGACGGACCGTTTGGAGTCTGCTGAAACATGAGCCAGGGTGTTTATGTGGTCTCCCGTCTTCAGTTTGTTAGACGTCGCATAAAACGGTTTTTTAAATTTAGGATGTCCCTGGAACAGATTTTTGTGTGTGAGCAATGGGTATGTCTCTAATCAAGCGATTACAGTTACAGAAGAGTATCCCGACGAGGAAGAGGATACCGTCGGAGCCGAACCCGTCGGTCTCTCCGCACCGACCATCCCACCGGAGACGCCCTTCGAGAGTATGGAACACGTGGTGATCGTCGGACGGAAGACGACCATGCATAACGGCAAGGTGATCAGCGTGGAGGGTGTGACGATTGAACCGTGGACGATCGACGAACCGGCGGACACGCGGGAGATGATCCCGACTCATCCGCCGGGCACCTTCCCGGGCGCGATTGAGAGCACAACCGTGGATTACGTGGCCGTGGAGCATCATGGAACTTCGACTGTCGACAGCGATCTCTCCGAAACTTCACAACTATCGGATGCGGTCACATCCTCGACCCACGGTCTCTTCGGACCGTTCGGCAATTTGAACGCTGTCATCGCGGCGGTTAGTCCCTCACGTGATGGTTTCTGGTTACAATGGCTACACCGGCTACAATGGCTACACTGGTTACCACGGTTATCATGGTTACACTGGTTACACTGGTTACAATGGCTACAATGGTTACAATGGTTACAATACATACAATGGCTACAATGGTTACACTAGTTATAATGGTTACACTGGTTACAATGGTTACAATGGTTACAATGGTTACAATGGCTACAATGGTTACAATGGTTACAATGTTTTTTGGCATCATTCGTAGGTCAGTGTGCTGGGCTCGAACTTGACGACGTGGTCTTCCGAGAACTCCACCGGGGAACTTGACATTGCGGACGGCGAACTGAATGGAACTTCTGCGAACACATCTTCGCTCGAGGGGATCAACTCAACCAGTTCGTGGTTCTTCACCGGGAACAACGAGGATTCGGTGTTGATTTTGAGTGATGCAGTCGGAGGGTCCGGCAATGACAGTGACCAGGTGTTGGACGACGCGATGGGCGGTAATGAGACGGATGAGATGATGGGAACGACGATGCGGTATAAAGTGTTGCCGCCGCTGTTTCCGACCGAGTCCGGAGTCAAGAGGATCGGGACCGACCACAACACCCACGCTCCCACAGGTACAGTACAATACTGTATTTTCGCGTTACACAGGGACAGCGTACGAGCTGTGGAACGTTTAATCGGCCACGCGGCGCTTGTGCTGTGTGTACGGTGCACAGGCACAGCGTACGAGCTGTGGAAGGTTTAATCGGCCCTGCGGCGCTTGTGCTGTGTGTACGGTGCACAGGCACAGCGTACGAGCTGTGGAAAGTTTAATCGGCCACGCGGTGCTTGTGCTGTGTGTACGGTGCACAGGCACAGCGTACGAGCTGTGGAACGTTTAATCGGCCACGCGGCTTTGTGCTGTGTGTACGGTGCACAGGCACAGCCTACGAGCTGTGGAACGTTTAATCGGCCCTGAGTTGATACCGTTTTTTTCGCTACGCAGGGGCGCCGGACTATCACAGCGCTCTGTGGTTCGAGCAGGCGGTCCTGGCGTACAGTATCATTGCATTCGGAGTGACCTTGGTCGGCATTGTCATCTGCTGCTGTATGTGGGGAGCCTGCTGTCAACGGTGAGTCATACGGTCGTACAAAATATTTTATACGGATTCGATTTTTTTAATCGTAATAACAATTTTTTTTCAGGCGAGATAAAAGAAGGGAGTACCAAGTGAACGGAAACAATCGCGAAAAAGACGTCGGATCGCCGTTACTGTACCAAATCTGAAGGACTAGTGCTGCCCTCTATGGACCATGACAGTGCTGCCCTCTATGGACCATGATAGTGCTGCCCTCTATGGACTATGACAGTGCTGCCCTCTATGGACCATGACAGTGCTGCCCTCTATGGACCATGACAGTGCTGCCCTTTGTGGATCATGACAGTGCTGCCCTCTATGGACCATGACAGTGCTGCCCTCTATGGACCATGACTCATTCATCACACGATTTGCCGGTTTAGTTATTATTGGCTTTTAATAATGCTCTCGCTTTCAGCAAAAGTTTGTGATAGCTTCTCTCGAAAAAAAACTCTTACGTTTTTGGTTTTGTTTAACATTTTTGTTCATCGAATATAAAATACATGCAGCGAAAAACTGGTCTACCGTAAGCGATAGAATTTAATCTAACGAAGGGTCCCGGGAATGGGCAAAAGGGGCGGGACAGGGGTGGAGCTCCGCTGGTTGATTGGTTTATTGTCAAGTCCCAGAAATGGGCACTAAGGGGCGAGGCAGGATTGATTGATTGGTTGATTGTTCAAGTATTACCCCTGCCCCGCCCCTTTCGCCCATTTCTGGGACCCCTCCAACAAGATTAAAGTCTGTCGCTTACTGTATGTCTGAAATACGATTACTGCCGGAAGGCCTCGTACGTGGAGATTGCAATCTCTTTTTCCATCCTAGCAGGAAATTTGTAATCGTGTTGTACGACGGGTGTTTATGTCGATGACATTCGCGCGATTATCAGGCACTAACATGGTGGTCACCGCCGGCGGCTTATCTCCGGCTTTTTGAGTTCACACGTCTACTCAGTGCCGTTCCGCTGTCAACTGGTTCCGCTGCGATTTCCGCGATTCTGCCGTTCCGCTGTTCCATGTACAACAAATACAGCCAATATCGGCCACCCTCGTACTTCGCACACGGGATGACGAATGGGACCTACACGGCTTTTAATCTCTTAATCGCGCACGCGGGGTAGTAGGCCAAAATTCAATCATTCTCGGCCGTTGCACAACACAATCGCACTCAAAGAGAAATATATACCAGAGCCAATTCAAACCATGTTCCACGAAGACACTCGCCGGATCTCCGATACTTGGGCTATGGTGCGTTTCAATTAGTCTATCTAGGGTAGTTCGACTAGTGAAAAAATTGAGTGTATTGTAGCTCCTCCTACATGTAGTCGATAAGACCAATTGCGTATGGCAGTCAACAAGCAGTGTGCATGCGCCGGCTTTCAAGATTTTTTTCGGCTTTACAGAGTCTTTAGTAACAAAGCTTTTGCCCAAGTAAATCCTATAAAAATAAATGGCTAATGTTATAAAAATACAAACCATTTTTTTCGTTCATTCAATGGTCTCAGTTTTTGTTTTGAAAAAGCGGATCAGCCAAAATGTTCTTTCTGTCTGGCAACCCTATCTCGCGCGCCGTCTGTCGGTAAGTCTTAAGCTCTGTGGGCGGTGCGCGAGACGCTGTTACGAGACAAGTGATCCGATTTCAGGTTGGCTCGATTAAAGATTTTTCCCTCGTACGAGATGAGTGTGTCTATTCGATGGCAGTATGGTCGGACTCTGCCCCTAAATACGCTTCGAATCGCACTTTGCTTCCTGTTCGCACGGTAACAGTTCCCCTCGGTCCGGCTTGAATTCCACCATTCCAAGGTCCAAGCCGCATCTTTTTCGCACCCCGGCCACGGAGATTTTGATCGTCAGCAGCCATATTGCTCCAAGTCTGGCGGTGCGCGACGTCTGATTTTCCCCAGAGAAAAAGTTTCGCACGGCGACCTCGACGAGCAATTAAACGAAGTGATCGACGCCATTGACACAACATCCGCCCCGATCCCGCCCACCACCCCGGTCAGCATGCTGTGGAGAGCGTTATTTTTCGGACTTATCCTCCTCTCAGTGAGGTGTCAGGCCCAGGAGGAGCTCGCTGGAGAGAGTGATGGAGTCGCTGCGGCAGGCGACCTGACGGAGGCTCCCGCAACAACTGCTCCTGCTGAAGGCGTCCCGACGGTGACAGTGGATGACACGATGACCGCTGCCCCGGAGAACGCGCCCGTTAATACGGATGGGGCTTCTGCAGTGGCAGATAGTGCTGCGGCAGCAGCAGCAGCTCCTACGACGGACTCCGAGACACCAGCGGTAGTTGTCGCGGCTGGAGACGCCTCAAACACACCCGCCCCTTCCGACGCCTCAAATACACCCGCCCCTTCCGACGGCTCAAACGCACCTGCCCCTTCTGACACCTCAATTGCCCCTGCCGACGGCTCGGCGGGATCTGCCCCTTCTGACGGCTCGACGGGCGAGGTAGAGGCGCTTTCGAAGACGTTCCTGCCGAATCCCAACACGAGCTTCACTGGCGAGGGTTTGGGTGTCCCCACGGCGACTGGTGAGGAATTCGTTGTGAGGAGATGAGTGAGTTTTTTGTGCAAAGAGGTCGTGTTATTGGCTTATTGCAGTGAACTCTTCGGCCATCACGTCTGGGTCGGGACCAAGCGGATCCGGATTGGATGATGCTGCGGCCGCGGTGTCGTCCGATGTCGCTGGCACGACTAACGGACCTGCAACTAACGGCACTGCAACTAACGCAGTGGGAACTGCTGTTCTTCCGGAGCTAGGGTCTAAGCCGCTGAAAACTGACCTCAGTAATCCCGAGGCTCCGGAGTACAATGGTCCAGTGTATGTGCCTCCTCCTAATAGTACTCCCGCTCCTGTAACAGTAGCTCCAGGTACACAAACTGACCCTTTCCGCGTGCAAAGTGAACATGCTAGATATCACGATTGTATTTTCCAACAAATTCGGACGCCGCAGACCGAAAAGAAGGCGGTTTCTGGTGGCTCTGGGGCTTACTCATTGCCGGAATGGTGCTCCTGCTTTTCATTCTCATCGGCATGTTCTACGCCTGCTGTTGCATGAAGTAAGTTGCCTGACCCTGTCTGTCTGCCTGCCTGTTTGCCTGTCTGTCTGTCTGTTTGTCTGACTGTCTGTCTGTCTGTCTGTCTGCTTGTCTGTGTGTCTGTGTGTCTGTCTGTCTGTGTGTTTGTCTGCTTGTCTGTCTGCCTGTCTGTCTGTCTGCTTGTCTGCCTGTCTGTCTGTCTGTCTGTCTGTCTGTCTGTCTGTCTGTCTGCCTTTTTGTCTGTCTGCTTGTCTGCGTGCTTGTCTGTCTGTCTCTCTGTTTGTTTGTCTTAACTGGTTTGACGGATCTTTTAGAAGCAAGGGTTCCGCCGACGTGGAGGCACGCCATCCCGCCGCCGTCCCGACGATCTCCGTGTCGAAGCCCACCACCATCAGCCCGCTCGTGAAGAGCGAGAAGTACCCCGACAGTGCTGTCACCACCTCCACCTACACTTACCGCGAGACCAAGCAGACCGCCTCTCACGCCGGCAACTTCCCCAGCACCCCGAACAACAGCTTCGCAGTCATCGCACCCGGTGTGAACCGCGTCGACGGAAGCAACGGTAAAGTTTCAAAATTGCAAATCGAGGTCTGAAAAGATCTTTTACTGGGGTTTCCAAAGTTCACTTTTTAATGATGCTGCTTTAAAACGCTAGGTGAGCCGACCAGTCTGGAGAACCGAAACTTCCGCGGTCCCCATCCCACCCCGCCCGGCTCCGATTTCAAGTACATCACCCCGAAGCACATTGACCCATCCTTGACGGCTCCGCCCCCGGTCTACCATCCCCGTACCGTGGACCCCAACCGCATCTCATCTCGCGATGTGGTCACCGCATCCCGCGTCAACAACGCCGTCCTGACGGTTGCCTCCAACGCCCCGCCCAAAGGTCGCCCCGACAGCGGCGAGGGAAACAGCCTGGAACGGGACACAGGTTCGTCTCTTTTCGCAACACTTTGTGCGATAATCCGGGGGCTTGATTGATTGATTCATTCATTCATCAGACACGTTTCCAAAGTTTCAATTTTTTTGATCCCAACTACCTTAAAACGTTTGATTTTATGATTTTTGACACCCTTCCACTCCAAATTCGATTTGGAATCGATCGACAGCAACAGAATCGTTTTTGGGTGCCAGGGGGCGGAGCTATGGGTCATTTCGGTAATGGCACTCAAAAGCCTAGATTGAAACTAGCCCATAGCTCCGCCCCCTGGCATCCAAATAAGATTCTGATGTCAATCGATTCCAAATCCAATTTGGAGTGGGAGGGTGTCAAAAATCATGGAATCAAACGTTTTAAGGTAGTTGGGATCAAAAAAATTGATACTTCGGAAACGTGTCTAATGAATCAATCAATCAAGCCCCGGGTCATAGCACAAAGTGGTGCAGGAATTTTGAATTTTCTCTACTTGAGCAGCGTTGTTTATTTGTGACAGGTCGACCGGTCCTCCGAGGGGCCAGCACGCTGGAACGGGCCAGTTCGCCGCGTCCGTTCGGCTCGCATCGGACGACGCTGCTGATAACGCCCGCGGTGAATCGCGATCCCAATGACCCGTCGCCGCCCGGTCCGGAGCTCACGTATAGCGATTACTTCGGCATGCTCAGGAACGAGCCGAGCGATTTCGCGCAGTACTCGCCGGACGGCGGACGTGCGCCACCGGTGCACCGCTACCCGGAGCAGGAGAATGTCGAATCGCAGGTCTAAAGGCGTAATCCCACGCGCGAGGACCAATCGCGGAGTCTCGCCGTCACGTCTCGTTAGTTCCGTCCGTTGCTCATCTCACACTGGATTAAAGTGGGCTGATTAGATTTCAAGGTCTTTGAAGCTTAAAGCGCCCAGGTCATACTCTCATCCCACTCCCGCTGAAGCCGATCAGTTGTTTGTTTATTTATGTTTTTTCGGTGAAATTCTTATTTAATCGTTTAGTCGTTTTCCAGCCGGGTTTTTTCTTTCTCCCTCTTGTTATCGGTCATTGGTGACATTTGTTAAAGTAAATTGATGTTGGCTCGGTTGAAGACAGGCAGGCATACAGACATACAGACAGGCA
Organism: Hypsibius dujardini; assembly: GCA_001579985.1. Lineage (NCBI taxonomy): Eukaryota > Metazoa > Tardigrada > Eutardigrada > Parachela > Hypsibiidae > Hypsibius > Hypsibius dujardini. The sequence continues at coordinate 7,298 of LRSR01007392.1, forward strand.
GGCAGGCAGGCATACAGACAGACAGACAGACAGACAGACAGACAGACAGACAAACAGGCAGGCAGGCAGGCAGGCAGGCAGACAGGGAGGCAGACAGACAGACAGACAGGTAGACTTTAGAAGGTAGACAGACAGATAGGCAGGCATACAGACAAGTAGACAGTCAGGCAGACAGATAGACAGGTAGACTTCAGAAAGGCAGACAGGCCAACTGAAACAAGTAACAGAATCGCAAGTAGGATTGCATTTTGCGAGGACATTTTTGCAGCAGTCTGGGTTATGTACAGTAGTTCTAAATAAAATAGGGTTTATGAAAGAAATCGTACAGGGGAAATTTGAAGAACAAAACTTGGGCAAAAATGAGGCCTTGAGCCAGAGAACACCAGCAGTATGGGTCAGCAGTCGGAAAATCACGGTCATTTAGTTAGCAGTCATGGAATAAAGAAAGGCAAGTCAAAACTGATCAAGTTCAGTAAAAGGTTTCTATCACATTTCCGTTTTGGGCCGTTTTTCCACCCACTCGCGTATTCCGGGCAAATTGTGGACCCGATCGACGTGCATCTTTAATAGCTCAAAGTTGTCCAGAATGGCAGGGTAGAATTTGAGTATGGTGAAAAAGAAGCAGGCGATGGAGAAGTCAGCGTAAGTGGGACCTCCAGCGCCGAAAAACTGTCCGCTGCCCTCGGTATCCTTGAGATGCCGCTCCAGAATGACGAGGTATTGATGCAGATCGTCACGGAAAAACTTGTCACGGAGCTTCGTCTGCTTCTCCTTGTCTTCCTCCCGCCACCAAATCGCCATTGCCGCTTGGATGTCTGTAGAGAACAATAGCCTGGTAAGAGTCTCCGTGTCCACTTGACAAACAAGTTGGCCACAGACAAGACAGACACACAGACAAACAGACACACAGACAGACAGACACACAGACAGAGAGACAGACAGATAGACAAACAGACAGACAGACAAACAGACAAACAGACAGACAGGCAGACAGACAGACAGACAAGCAGACAGACAGACAGACAGACAGGCAGACAAACGACTGACACATCGGTGGCGCCACTAGTTCATCAGGTTTATCGGACCGACACCTGTCACGTCTCAATGGAGTTGTCTACAATTAACCTGGGAAGGTATGCGAACACGTGCATCAAGGTCGTTGTGAGTGTATGAAAGAAAGCAAATAATAATCGATTCTATCAGTTGCTGCATCACTGTTTGAGAGGAGGGCCGAAAATAAAACTGCTGACTGTAAGTTACATAAACATGCGAGGAAAATGAGCTCGTTGCACAATCGGAATGATGATGATGCCCGCAGTACACATCATCAATGGAAAGCGCATTCCGTCCATCCAAAGCAAGAACACGCGCACAGACACAGACAAAGACACAACCTCTGAGCAAATTAAAAATGCGCAGATACATGAATAGCAGAAAAACTTTTCGATCTACCTGACTAAATAAATCTGTCTGTCTGAATAATTATTATCGTTTTGTCCGACACGTAGAGCATAAATTATTATGGTATATATTAATATTATTACCTTTCTGAAAGTCGACGATGGCATCCACCAAGGCCTGCTCAATGTCATCCTTCCCGGCTAGGTTAAAACGCTTCGCCAGAAGTCGTGTGAAGGCCGCACTCTGTCCGATCTGCTTGCCGTCCACCTCCAACACCGGCAGCTGACCAAACGGCGTCTCCTCCTGTCAAAATTATACCCAATCAATCAATCAATCAATCCATCAATGAACTACAGCTGCCTCCTCCTATCAAAATTACAACCCAATCAATCAATCGATCGACTACAGCTGCCTCCTGTCAAAATTACAACCCAGTCAATTAATCAATCAATCTATCAAGTACAGGTGCCAATTGCTGTTCCGACGCCGCTAGAAACATTCGTGTCTGAGACCACTATTGCTCACACTGCAATGTCCCACTGCAGGAACATCAGACAGACAGACAATTAAGGAGGGCAAATGGTTGAGCAGTTACCTTTAACGACGGCCAGTCCTCTCGCGGTACACGAAAGTCCTCGAACGGCACTTTGGCGTAGGCGAAGATGAAGCGGGTGGCTTCAGCCACGCCCCTCGCGTCGAAGTATATGAGCTTGTAGGTGGAACCCGTTGGAGAAACCATTTCGTTGATATCAATCTGTCAGTGATACACAGACAGAAGTGCTTTTAACGAAAACGAGGCAAGGTAAGTATATATATAAATATGAATATATAAATGTATATAAATATATATATATATGACAATGCAGGCAGCGAGAGAGTTATTGGGCCCAGGGGGGAAGAGCTCAAAGAGCCCAGGGGGATTGCGTGCAGGTATCGCTGAAAACAAGCGCTTTATTTGCACGTTGTAAAATGGGAAGCGATTTTTCATGCAATGTCATGAGAGGTGTCGAGGCAGAGATATGTGGCCACTACGGGGTAATTTTGTTGATATTGCTGCGTGATAAGAGACGGACTGACTGCCAGCACATAGTACGAGTAAAAGAGTGATTGGTGTTTTTATCACACACGCGGTTGAGGGTGCTTTCTGAAGAGTCATGGATGGGTGATAGGTGAGAGAGACGTCGCGGACTCACACTGGTTTAACCGCACTCTCATCAACCTTCGATGAGTTGCCGTGTCCTCGGTGAAGACATACGAGGACTTTGTGCCGTCACAATAAAACCCTCTCGCTGCTACGTATACGGAAATACCTTGATGCAAAATGGGTAAGACTGCTACATTGTTATCTTGTCTTTCAAGCATCGTGTAATTGTCCGACCGGATAACTGCTTGGAGATGGTGGAACGGTCGTCGTACCGATGGCGATCCGAATCTGTCTGTCTGTCTGTCTGTCTGTCTGTCTGTGTGTCTGTCTGTGTATCTGTGTGTCTGTGTGTGTGTGTGTGTG
>LRSR01007393.1:0-40410 GCA_001579985.1 Hypsibius dujardini
GTCTGTCTGTCTGTCAATCTGTCTGTTTGTTTTTCTGTCTGCCTGCCTGTATGTTTGTTTGATTGTCTGTTCGTCAGTATTCTGGTTTGTGTTTCCATCTATCTGTGTTTTGAAATGTCATTATGCATTTAAAATTGAGGAGGAGGTAAATACATGTGAAGTACGGTAAACTGACACCCAGGTCAACCGTGCCGGAATTTAGTCAAAAGGCAAAACTGTCCAGTTTACGCGGATTAGACATCTGTGCACCGAAGTTTCCGCTTCCCAAAACCGACCGCGATCCGCGTGTGCGTGAAATTTGGTGGTGATGAGTAAAACTCTAAACCCCGTCTAGCTCATTACTAGCTAACCATGCGTGATTAAAGCCGAAGATGGCCGCAGTTTAACAAGTCTAGAGAGATTTCTCCGACAGCGATACGGGAAACCGGTTACCGTATAACTTGCATGTCCACTTCGCACATGCACACGCAGTTTCTACCAAAGATGTCGTCGAGATTGCGAGATGGCTATCGCAGAGTCAACATACCTTTTAATTTCCCACGAGATGAGACACTTAACTGACTTCATGAATTATGGATTTCGCATCTGAAGTTCTGTAACGACTTTTGGAAGGTTTTTTGGGATCTTCCTTTCCTGTTACAAAGTTGCCACTCCACAGTAGCTTGTTCACAGTTATACAGACACTCGAAGAACGAGCTACCCTAGAGAATAGACACAAACAAAGTTAACAAAAAGTCAAAGAAACAAACATGCAGGGCAGGCAGTCAGACAGTAAGGCAGACAAGGAAGTAAACAGACAAGCAGACAGGCAGGCATACATACAGAAAGACAGACAGACAGGCAGGCAGACAGGCAGACAGACATGCAGACATGCAGACATGCAGACAGGCAGACAGGCAGACAGGCAAACAGGCAGACTGACAGACAGACAGACAAATATAGAGGGACACTCATTGTCAGACGAACACACAAACACATGGGCAGCAGAATAAATAATTGTCGTTCAAAGTGATATGCAGCCTGACAGATCGAAACCTATCACAATAATTTTTTCGCCATGGAAAATCAAACAGATGAAATTTAAGTTTTACGACTGCCAGCCGCTTAATCTATAAATGACTAGGTCTCTATCAGATTCAGTACCCCTACCCCTGTGCGCGCACTAAAACAGACAATCACAGAAGGCTACTCCATAAATCTCTAGCCCCAAAGGGCCGGCCGGATTGAACCACGAAAAACTCCACCACTCTGCCAGATGAATATCACGAGTTTAGGACAGGCGGGGGATTATTTAAATTCTTCAAGCAGATGTTTAAAAACCGCCGTGAGAGATTAGCGATCTGTTCGACAAACAGTAGGGGAAAAAAGAGTCGCGTCCTCGAGAGTTTAACGTTTAACTGAGATTTTCTCTGTCCCCAATTGACGACAATCCGGTCAATTACGTCGCTCGCCCTCAGACGATCTGAAAACCTAATGACAGCTCTCGCTCCTCCACGCAATAACACATCAGCACAGATCGCCCACAGACAAGTCCACAGGCAGACAGACAGACGGACAGACAAGACAGACATATACATAACTCCCCGCCAGGAAAAACAGCTTTAACGGATTTGCACATACACACTCGGAGGTTTCAGTTTTATGACAAACAACTTTAGTGAAGTGCTCCCAAACAGTCAGTCAGTCAGTCAGACAGACAAACAGACAGGCAGACATTTTTTTTCTGACGAGGGGGCGGCTGGTCAGTCAAGGGGAAAAACACACAGCCACAGCATGCAAAGGGAGGGCTGGCTAAGTAATAAGGCCTCCAGCTGGTCCGAATGTTTGACGGATTGGGGGGCTCATCTGGCGCATTATCTCATTATGGTTCCTCTCCTTCCTTCCATTGCGTTCTTCCAGGCATTCGCCCCCCTAACAAACGGCTGGCGTTGTGTGTTAATTCGCGATATCCTCGGGATAACACATTGTTACCGCCGCATGGATTCCAGCAAAGCACCGGTGGATTGGAGATTGGGGGGTGGATTTTTGGGAGGAGAATTACGTCTGGGGGGTCAATGCCGGAAAATCACAGTGCGACCTGATGCCTAATGGGCACAAGATCGCTTACACACAAAAGGGGTGCGGGATATGGGGCCCGGTCAGATGTCTTGTCTGCCTGTCTGTGTCTGTGTCTGTCTGTGTTTGCCGGTGTCTGTCTGAATTGTAGAGAATACATGTATCTGGGAGGGGATGATGGGTCCGTTCAACTGCATAATTATATCCGAACGATCCATCCCTCCTGTCTGTCTCGCTTTTCTTTCTTTTGATGTCGAAAAAGAGAAAAGAAAACTGCATTAGACCAGCAGGTTCCTTCAAACACCGCAGCGCTGGCAGCATCACATTTCCGAATAATTGTCCCATCCCATAACACTTCTGATGGAGTAATACAAGTAATCCACGACTTGTATTCTGCGCGAAGACGCTTCAAAATACTGTTAGCAAAGGGGCAGGCAGAGGGACAGGCATTCAGACAATTGGGGTTTTGCCTGTCAGTGTGGGTGATGCTGATGCACAAAAGAATTGAATGTAGTGGCGGAGCGCTAAATCGTTATATATATGGAAATCTGGGCAGTGAAAAGAATTTGTCGGCATCAAGCTACCACTTTTCAAGGCGTTCCACAACGCGGGTACAATACTCCGTCTACGACAAAGACGGACCGACGATCGAAGGGGCAAACGGTAACACACACGATGTTTTGACCCCACCTCACGAATGCAGTTGAAATTACTCTTGAAGCATGCACTTCCCAAAAATAGGCAAGCTGCACACAGACAGACAGATACTCAGGCAGACAGACAAACAAACAGGCAGACATATAAAAAAATAGATAAACAGACAGACAAACAGCAGACTGACAGACAGACAGACAGACAGACAGACAGACAGACAAGTTTACAGGCAGACAGACAGACAAAGATATAGATGGGTCATACGAGTCATTCTGAAGGCAGATGCAAATGTAGGTGACTGCATGTACGCAGACCGTATTTGTTCGTTTCAGACATTCCATTTCGTCGGCTTGCTCCTATGGCCGCCGTGCAATACCGCCTATGCATTCTGCGGTGACCGACTGCGCCACCACTACCGTTGACACACAACTTTACAATGGACGATCTGTTCCACACTTTTCACGTCCCTCTTCCAGTGAAATGACGCGACTTTCCTGGTCTATTTGATCTGGAACTTCTATGTGTATCTTTCGCTCCGAAAGAAAAGTGACATGTGCGTGCACAGGCTGGCGATTGAACAATTTCTTCCCAGTCAAACTCCAAACCCGAGCAAGCAAAAGTAAGCACACAAGACAGCACACAGACACAGATCAACCTACTCCAGTCACCGGTCTACAGCAAGCGCACACGCGCGGCAGGTTCCCCCGGTGCTATTCCTCAAGTCAAGACTTCAATCCCATTTCATCTCATCTCATCTCGTCTCAAAGAGCATGTCAAAACTCTCGGCTAGTGCTTCTTTTCTCCAAAAGCAACCTGTCTGCCTTGCCTCTCTGCCTGTCTGGCATCGCGGCGGTGGCGGCGGAAATGACCGCTGCGACAGTGTGACACGAAGGAGGGACACACAACCACCGCTGAATAGTGGCAATTGCGCTGAGAGCGTATAATGATTTTCTTTTGTGTGTGTTCTACCTTCCAAAATCTCCGAATCCAGATTATCTGTCGCAAAACTTTCACAATACAGACAGACAGACAGACAGGCAGGCATCGGTCTTCGCCTTCCGTCAAGCGGAAAAGTGCAGTTTTGTCTGCCTCGTCCATCCGTCCGTCCGTCCGTCCGTCCACATTGAGAAGGGATGACAGGTGCCTTTATCGTGTCTTTCAACCTTCTCCCTCGCCTCTCTCGGTTGTTACGGCTGTTTCAAAGCGCATGCACGCAGGTAATTATCCCGGCTGGAGACAGTGTGTAGCACCTCATTTTCTTGATGAGTAAAAACAACATCTGACGCTGATAAGACACCCGGTCTTAACTCTTCAAGGAGTCTAAGGCAGTCCGACTGTCAAGGACTTCCCGGGATTCCGCTGAGAGCCTCGATCCCAAAGAGCAACATTCGGTGTTCCTTTTAGTCGCGGAAATCTCTCTCCTAAGATAAGCTAGCTCGGGTTGGAGTAACATGATTCCTCGTGAGCTTCCTTTCAGTATGCTCTCGAGTGTCGGATCCGAGACGTAGCGCCTTGGTCCATGACAAAGGCTGCCCCTCTCCACTCACATACACAGACACACACTCACACTCTCAAAAGATAAGATGAAAAACATCAACACAAGACATAAAAACCTCCTTGACGGAGTTTGTTTGACTTTTCTCGCGCGTTCACTTTCGCGCTCGGCTTGACATGCCTGTCTGTCTTGGAAGGAGGGCGAGTGCCTGCGTGAAACGAAACGCAAAAGTGCCCATACTACGCTGACCATGGGGCCTCGGCCTCCTCTTTAGGGGTTGCAACACTTTGGATCGCGAATCGGGCTTTGTGGTCGGGCAAGTATATATACCTGGGTGACATGCGATACCTCCAGCTGGGGCAAAGTGGCTATGCTGTCATAAGAAGAGTGATGGTGATCGTCCCGGAAAAGTGCGAGTTGGACGGACGGACGCGAGAGTGTGCCACACCCAGCGATCTTCGCAGTGGAACTACCCTGGGGTCCGACTGTTTGTTTGGCTGATTACATTGGCTATCTACCTACGTGTCTGCCTGTGAACTTGTCTGTTTGTCTGTCTGTCTCTCTGTCTCTCTGTCTGTCTGTCTCTCTGCCTCTCTGTCTGTCTGTCTGTCTGTCTGTCTGTCTGTCTGTCTGTCTGTCTGTCGGTCTGTCGGTCTGTCTGTCTGTCTGTGCCTGTGCCTGTCTGCTTGCGTCTGTCCGTCTATCTTCGAGTCCTCAGTCCATGTGTTTGCCTGCATGCCTGTATGCCTGCCTGTATCTGTCTGCCTAATTTGCCAAAATAGCTCATATCACGCAAAAGCTCATCCACCTTTCAGCTAATTTCATGAACAAAAATATGCGCTATTACACATTTTCCGGACATTACCTCCAAAGGAAAACACCGGATGTGGTGAGGAGCAGGCTCAAAATCACAGCACACACCAGGGCCACCACAAGCGTGGCTTCCGCTCCTCCTCCTCCTCCTCCCGCCGCGGATGACGATCCATCGGCATTAACTCGAAACGGAAAGGGATTATCGACGTTACCGCAGGTGTAGAGTTCCTCGCTGCTGCGGTACGACAGATCACACAGGAACGCTGGCGGTGCCCGGATGAATTCCGGCGGTTCATCATCAAACTGCAGCCGATCACCATCCAGACAGTCCGGTCCGTCGCAGTCCATCATCATCCTACTATCCATTTGATAAAGAAAGCTGTGTGTGTCTGTGTGAATGTTAAGTCCACTCGCTAATGACGAAAACAGGAAGTCCGCGCGCCAGTCGCCAAACAGGCAATCACCATACGGAGGCAAGGCAGAGGATGAGAGTTAATTCTATAAAAGAAAAAGCAACATTCGTCAAATGTTTGCGTAGACGACAGGGTTGTGTGCTTGTGTGGGTGCTTGTGTGTGAGAGAGGAAGATGTTCACAGACAAAAGAAGACCCAGCTGTGGTTACCCCGTGTATGTGTACATGGATGGATACGTGTGATCAAGAGGAGGAGAGTCCATAAAAAAGCGCAGTGTGGTGTATGTCTGCCTGCCTGTCCTGTCTGTCTGTCTGTAGTGGAAGAAGAAATCGATGATTTCCTCCCCTTTTCACCCGGCCAGTTTGCGGCTTGGTTGACTCTATGTACACAGCACAAACATCCCCAATCCCGAAAGCAGCCGTTCATGTTACGTCCACAGACACACATTCACACAGACAAGGCAGACAACTTGTACTAGTACGAAGCGCTGATGCTCAGTCCTCCAAGATTTCATCCCCTCCTCAGTGGGAATCGTTACTTCTGCCGCGGGTTCCCTTTGGAGACCCATCTTGACACTTACCATTGAGCGGGGCAGCGTTGGGAGTGCATCATGTGTATGTAAGTCTCTGTGTCTGTATGTAGAGTAAAATCCAGACAACGCAAGGCAAAAACGGGAGCGATCTGCGGGGATAATAAAGTACCGATCGATCAGTGGTGGTCGAAAGTAGCCGCAAGTTTTGAGGGCGTTAAATATGTAGAGTGCCGATGTAGCATTAAAAGAAGGAAGGAAGTTGGATACAGGTTCTCTTCCCGTTACGCCCACTGACCTCGATTCGGGTGGAAATTGGCCGCGTTTCAGCTCAAAATATTTTGTCTGAAATTTATTCTTTTCAGAAACCGAGTGAAACACTAGCGTGTGTGGATGGAGGAGAAACGTAAAAGTGAAAGAGAGAGTTGAGCGTGACAAGCCTTGTCGCGGTTTAAGAGCGTAGCTGAAAAGTTTCAGGCGCAAACATATTGATTTGTCCACACCCTGCAGTGGTCAGTGACAGACGTCCTCTCAAAGTGGTCATGGTCTTTTCAAACGTGTGGTAAAATCAGACACCGTAGGCGCAAGTCCTACGATAAGGATCTCGTTTGGACCAATGAGCGCTCGGGTGTAATCCAATTGGCTGATTGCTTGATTGATGAATCGTGGTGCGGTGTTTTGAATCAAGGACCACTTGACCGGGGTCCATTCGGCTGAGGCCCGCCCACCTATTTTAGTCCTTTTAGGCAAAATTACGGTACAACATGTAGTTTAATCAAGCATTGAGACATCTTTTAAATCAGACAGGTTTTTCGTTTCCATTTGTTTTCCAACGCCACCAATCAATTTTCCTCTTGTTTTGTGGGGTTTTTTGCGTCTCGTCACTTGACTAATTGGAATCGATATGAAACGGGCTTCGATTTAACGCCCCATGTGGCAACCCTTGAGTTGTTTTTTTGTGCACACACAATTCGACTTTGAGGAAGTGAAGAGCTCGAGAGTTCAACTGGGTTTCACCAACACAGACAGACAGATAGACAGACAAACAGACAGACAGCAGTCCTACAGACAAACAGACTGACAGACAGACAGACAGACAGATAGACAGACAGACAGACAGACAGACAGCAGTCATACAGACAAACAGACTGACAGACAGACAGACAGACAGACAGACAGCCAGACAGACAAACAGACAAACAAACAGAGAGAGAGACAGAGAGACAGACAAAGAAAGAACGAATCGACTTTTATTTAACGAAATTAAATTACGTAAAACACTTGTGAAAATAAATCCCCTTATCATCCGGTGCAGTGTGCTTCTGGCCGTTTGCGCACAGACAGATGAGCTAAGCAGCCCTGTAAAACGCCCGACGTCCTCATCGGTCGGTCGTGCCTCTCGAAATTTTTAATTTCGTTCAAGAGCCTGTTGAACGGGCTAAAAGTCAATTCCCATGCTTTGCCGCGGGGACATCGCGCGTACTGGTACCACAGACACACAGACCATACGGAGGCGGTTAACGGCATAACGGATAAAGCAAACGCTCGAAAGTGTCTTCACATAGTCTTCCCTTTATTCGCATGAAGTATTGAAAAATATTGAATAGCCCCTCGCCGCGGTCCGGCAGACAGACAGAGGGCTCAGACAGACAGACAGACAGATAGACAGACAGACAGTGGCGATTTTACGAGCCTACTCCTACAGGTTTCCATTATCTATAAGGGAGAGAGAATGACCGATGTCTGTATACGGCAATTCACATATTATACCCCCGTCGTTTAATACCGTTAACGCCGGTATACAGATGCCTGTACGTGCAGCGGAGCGAGGGCTGATTTTTCAATAGAAGACGAAACGACGAGATAATTAGAGGCCACTGAGAATATTGAAGGATGGACAGTCACAGTCAAACAACAGCCGGTCAGCAGCAGCAGCAGCGTATACAGACAGACACTGCCTGACTGATGGACAATTATGGGAGGATGGGGCACATATAAAAGAAAGGGGAGAATTCAATTTCAATAAACGCGAAATATGCCGCGTATATGCGGACGACCCTACCGTGTTCATCTCTACGAGGCTTGTAATCAGCGTTATTACTTGCATGGAAGGCAGCGAGGTGTATACACAGAAAAGAGGCGCTACCCACAACCACCCCGTTTGGTAATGACAGACTATTAGCGCTGCTGACCACAGGCGCGGTCAAGTGTAGCGGAAAATTGTCAATATAATTCCCCCGCGTCGTGTCTTCCGTCCTTCCATCTTCCCTCCCGGTGACTTTTATCACACGCGCTTTTGTATAACTAGTCCAGATTATAGTTTTACAAAATGCTTATATACCAACGAGTCATTATCGTGTCTTCGTTCCATGCGGTTTTATGACGAGCTGAATATTCCATTCCAATGACTGCCTAGGCTGGTTAAGGCGCGGTCACGCACGGGTAAGCCTGATCAAATTCCTGCTCCCGATTTCATCCATATTTTTATTATCATTATTGGGAAAGGGAAGGGAAGAAAATCATTTCGCAGTGTGGCGTAATGTAATCCCCCGATATACAGTGTGCAAGTGCATGTTCACAGGCCGAGGGGCGGGGTAGTCAGTGGCGAGTTCTAGTATAGTGCGAGTATATAACTTGTCATAAACAACACGCCGGAATCTGAATTTACGGCCAAGTGCATCGCGGTTCGGACAGCGGCTCTGTCTGTTTGTCTGTCTGTCTGCCTGTCTGTCTGTCTGTCTGTCTGTGTCTGTCTGTAAAAAGATCGATATTGCGGCTTCTCGATTCCGCACATGACCGGAAAGCCTCGCCATCGGATTAACCTCCTGCCACATCATTAGCGTAAAAGCCTTCTTTATGAAACTTCTCGCGCGCACGAGGGATGACGGAGGGGAGGAGTGGATGGTGGAGAGTCCCAGTTGGATTTTCGGCATTTTGGGCTGGATCATGAAGTGAGGGAGGAGAGAGCGTGATAAAAGCAACAGCGACGGTCGTCATAATTCTTCGACTGACCGTGAAGCTCCGCGGCGGCGTCGGGGTGCACTACGGGCATAGCCCAATTTGAATATTAATAGAGACGGATCGGGCCCGTCAAAATAGTGGGCCATCAAGGCAATAACAATATGTAACAATCCTTTCACAGCTTTGCGATACATGCGAACGGATATACAGACAGATAAGCCGAGAGATATGTAGAGAGGTAGAAGGTTATTAGACAGGCAGACAAGCTAGGAGACACCCGGACAAGCAGTTAGACACAAAAACAGATACATTCAGACAGACAGACAGACAGACAGACAAACAGAAAGACAGAAACAGAGACAGACAGACAGATAGACAGACAAACAGACAAACAGACAAACAAACGGAGACATAAGCATACAGATACACAGACAGACAGTCGCGCGACGAAGAAACAGACAGTCAATCTGATTGCGGGTTGACTACGCTCATTCACCATTACACAACGTATCGCAATAGCCACTTCGATCGTAAACATTGAATGAAGGTCTTCCGAGTCCATCATATCTCGATCCCCAGTGACCCAATGAACTCGCCAGCCCGTGTCTCCCCTTCAAGTGGTTTATTTACACACTTTTCCTTCATTAACGACCGGGCGCTAACGAAGCCCCACATGGGCTCATCCGCAAATGAAAGTCCAGCAGAGCAGCGCGCCGCGCGGCATTCATCATCATGTGTGGACTCACATCACACACACTAAAGCGGTAATAGATGATCAATTACCGGTCGCGGACCATTCGATGAGATTCTGCTATGAATCGGAATCTGATCGAATTTCGCCGGACACCCCTCGGCTGGACGGACAGCCGCCGTATTTTCTCAGCTCACGCGACACTCATGTCTGATGAAAACAGTTTTTCGGCGGTGAAATTAAATTACCACAACGCGACGATCATCATCACCAGCAGCGGTCATCATGATCATCACATTTCAGACGATCTCGACGTCTCAGGTTTCTAAAGGATCCCGGGCTTCCGGGAGCTCAACCAGCGACACAGGCAGAGCTCACAGAAAGACAGATAGGCAGACAGACAGGCAGAAAGATCTACAGACCGACAAACATACAGACAGGCGACAGGTAGACGGACAGCCAGACAGACAAACAGACAGACAGATAGACAGACAGACAGACCTACATTCATACAGACAGACAGACAGACAGACAGACACACAGACACACAGACACACAGACACACAGACAGACACACAGACACACAGACACACAGACAGACACACAGACACACAGACACACAGACAGACACACAGACACACAGACAGACACACAGACACACAGACAGACAGACAGACAGACACACAGACAGACAGATCTACATTCATACAGACAGACAGAAATGAGAGATGGCCATCATCACAAAGAGCCGCGAACATGCCGTTTATCCGGGAGTATCATGTAGCGACATATTTCCCCCTGACCACAAGAAATTTGATATCGTGAGGAGCAGCAGCAGCTTCTACAGCATACATGTATAAACTCTGGAGGTAATTAAATCAGCAGTGACAGCCTTTTGTCGTGGCGCTTTAGTTTATACAGAGAGGGACACAAGGACACGACTGCTGGCGCGTAATTCAATCCCCTCCTCAAGCCCCGGTCAAGGAAGAGGACTGAAAAGAATTTCCTTCATTTGAGACGGGGGCCCCCTAATTATTATTCCTGATAATCATGGTGTGCAAAGTGTGTAGACATGCGTCCGCGCGCGAGCGGACAGAGGCCATTAAAATAAAAGTGCGGAGGAAGCCATTGAGGAGCGGGAAAGGGCTTGTGGTGATGGTGAGAGGTAATTTAATCAGTATGCTAATGATAGGGAAAAATTCCGAAAGAGATCTTTTGCAGATGGCCTCATGCACACACTCGCCACCGCCGCCGGGATTGAATTTCTTTGCTGGAATTCCGGGGCTCGGGGCACGTTCTCCGGGTTGGGCACGCTGGCCGGTGGTCATCCTTGCTGGGTGCCTGTTCACCAACATACCGTACAAATCCAGGTATCTACAGTGCACAGTACATTACAGGTAATAGGTGGTAGGTACGAAACATACCAAGACACACAAACATACAAACACACGTTATTGTAATTACTACATATATTATTATTATTATTATTACATTAATAATTTTACACATACACATACACATACACACGTGGCAAAAAACCTTGCGCTGACCGAATCAAGCACTTTAACTCGGGACTGTGTACAACAGCCATTCGTTAAACGAGTGTAATGGCTTAACTCGGTTAGCGCAAGGTTTTTGCCGAGTGTGTATGTGTCCGGTCCGGCTTGTGTCCCCTGGACACTGCTTGTAGCGCCACCTGGAGGGTCAAGCGTCGAAGGATTGATCTGTGCGAAAATTTGGTGATACAATTACAGGAGAAACGCAGAAAGGTTTTAGACTTGATAATTCGACTAATTATATGAGAATTAGAATACATTGGTGAGTTCGAGATTGAACTATGAATCACTAGACCAAAACTACTGCACTATTATTAGTACGAGTATGAGGCAAAGTCTGTATTTCGGCTCACCCTCCACTTAGTCGATAAATCGGCTCACTCATGGTTTCTCTTTGACGGCGGGTGCTTGATTGATTGATTTGCTGTACTATATCCTAGTATACTATAGCAATTCTAAATATCAAACAATCAAGCAGCTAATATCCAAAAGAAATCATGAGTGAGCCGATTTATTGACCAAGTGGGGCTTATTTTTCCCCGCCCAGTGTGCCATAAACCGCGCTATCCATTGGCTAACGGAGAAAACGCCCCACCAGGCGCAGTGGTCAATTCCTCGCAACTGTTGGCCGACAGGTGGCGACACACTCGTTTCTGTTTCTGACCATGGGCTATTGAGCGGCAATAATACTCTAAGCCTCGTTTAGTCGCCTGACTGACGGTGTTGCCTTACTGAGTACTGCGCTTTCTTTGGTTGGCTTATTGGTGGGATGCACCATGCGGTAAACGGTGTAAAAAATATCGCCGATTGTGACCTTGTCGCTGCCCTATTCCGACATTACAGCGGTACTGAAGTTATCTTGAGGGTGGTTGTTTGGGTTCTGGTGGGCCGTGTGAGACAACCACACATTTGATTTGTTTAGTTGTTGATTGATTTATTAGCTAACAGAAAAGAACTGCAATATAATGCAAAGGATAGCACCCGGAAATACAAACAACAAAACAACAGAATGCTTAAAATGTGCAGTAATGTGACTTAAATCATGCAATCAAAGTTTGATTGACAGGTTTCACCCCTACGGCCCACCAGAACCCAAAAAACGACTCTCAAAGTAACCTCAGTACAGTTGTGCTGTCGGAATAGGCAGCGACAAGGTCTCAATCGGCGATATTTTTTTTCTGTTTCCTATCGAGCAAGCCAGCGCAACAGAAACAGAAATTATCCAATCATCCTAAACACGTGACAAAAATCTTGAGCACGAGCCGAGTTCATCCATTTACCTCTACTAATCCATGGCTCTATGCACAGTCCGAGTTAAGTGGCTTAATTCGATTAGTGCAAGATTTTTGCCACGTATGCAAAATGGCTAACCTCAACTGGATGACACTTGACAGTGACCCACTTGCGCGCATATTTGTATAGCAAAAGTTAATGTTCCGTATTTACAAGATCTCTGCCGTCGATAAAAAAAATCACGATACCAGTAAAATTTTGCTCACAGTTTCACAGTAAATTCAGCTGGAAGAAGTACTTGACTACGGTTCCTGGGTTCCGCCCACGGCCTCTCTGTGAATAGGCATTTCAGTCCTACACGCTGCAGATCTCTACACGTGAACAGTGACAGCGCCTTACACCTACTCAGCCTCTGACTGAATAGGAAATTAAGTCCTACAGATTAAAGGGCTCTAGGTGCGCATGCACAGTGAATCGTAGGTACAGAGTACAGACGTGTCAGTTAGCGCTAACCGAGTCAAGCCATTTAGCTCGTTCAGTGCGCGCTAACCGAGGTAAATGGCTTGACTCGGGTAGCGCTATCTTGTGCCCACGTGTGTAAGCTCTTCCGCCAGCTGTGTAATTAGCTTTTTTAATTCTGCCTTTTGTAAGCCAAACGTAATGCCGACATGGCATCCGGTACCGTGACATGTGTTGTAAATAGGGTAATAATAAGCTAAAACTCAATTGCTATGGATAGACGCTTCCCGGCTCATGGCCTCCGACGAGCCGCACAGCACTTCCTCCACAAACGACACGGACTTCCTGCTGCAGCTGCTCAGACTCCGGTTGGAGGCACCGAGTCGCCTACAATTGTCCATCTGCTGCTGCTGCTGCTGCGGTCGTGGGACGATAGGTTCCTGGTCGGAGTCTGACTGCGACTGACACGACCGAAGGGACAGTCGGGGGGTTCCATGCCGGCTGGCGAAGGCCTCCGCCTCGCCGTAGTACAACTCATCGTCCTCCTCCGGAGTAAACTCCTCCATCTCCGGCGAGGTGCAGGTGATGAGCGGGATGAGGGACTTTGGCGTGCTTCCGTCTACGGACTGATGGCGTGCGAGAAACTTGGACTCGGACGTGGAGTGCCAGAGGGTGTTGTGATGGCGGACGCTGCCGCTTTGCAGTTGCAGGCTGCTTTGTCTGCGGATTTCTTCCTGCTTCATAAACACCCTGCAATAACAACCGAAGGTCACAATTAATCGCGGAAGAGATGAGGTGGAATGATAGAAAAACAATTTTATGTAGGCATACAAACAGACAAACAGACAGACAGACAGACAGACAGACAGACAGACAGACAGACAGAGAGTCAAAATGATAATTGACGTACAGGCATGCGGACTGACAGAAAAACACATAGGCAAGTAGATAAAAGTAGACATACAGACAACGAAGGGCTACACATGTGTCAACAGTCAAATCTCAACAGATTCACAACGCCAACAGAAACAGATTACTATACCGTCGAATATCTTTCCGTAAACTGGAATTGAACAAGATATAGATGACGGGGTTGGTAATCGTCCCGAGGAAGTACAAAACGTGTACCGCTCGGTGGAATGACACAGGAAGCGACTCAGACAACTCGGGGTAAAATGCTTTTATGATGATGTCGGTGAAAAACAGGCTGTACAATGCCACAAAGGTAAGCAAAATGAGAATGATGATATGGGCCGCTTTTTGGCGTTCCTGTCCGGTGATGAAGGACTGGAACGAGGAGGTGGAATTTTGTCGCGAAAATGGCTGCCGCGGCGTCACAGACCCGTTGTTGAGGGTAGTGATGGTAGTGTTGCAAGATTTGGATGGCTCGGTGGTGAGGCTGCGGCGTGTTACGAAATTGTTGTCAAACTCAAAGACCAGATTCTTCCTGGCCTGCGAGGATGTGCTGCTGCGTGCGGCGCAGAATACTTTGGTGTAGATGGTGGTGAGTGCCAACAGCGGCAGGAAGTAGTTGCCGACGGCGAAGAAGAGGGCCGTGGTCAGTGTAGTGACTGACAGGCTCCACGTAATTTCCGTCGATCCGGCAGGGATCTGGCACACGGCAGGTGCGAGGATTACAGCTGGCAGGAGCCATGATAGGATGATCAACACGACGGATCGGCGGTAGCTCATGTTGCGGTTATAAAACAGCGGATTGCGGGCGCAGGCCAAAAACCTGTCCCAACCTAGTGATCCAGAAAGACGTCATAAATTAAGAGGTCATGTTGCTTTAGAATTACGCGAGAGCCGGCTTCTATTGCCACCATGTATATGGTCCATTTGTCTAGTTGACTTTCTCAATCTGTGTTCCTGCCTGTGTTCACGTTTGTCTGTCTGTCTGTCTGTGCCTGTCTGTCTATCTGCATATGTGTGTGTCTGTGTGTCTGCCTGTCTATCTGCATATGTGTGTGTCTGTGTGTCTGCCTGTGTGTCTGTGTATCTGACCGTCTGCTTATTTGTCTATCTGCCTCTCTGCGTGTTTGAATATGTGTCTGTGTGTCTGTGTGCCTGTCTGTCTGTCTGTCTGTCTGTCTGTGTGTCTGTGTGTCTGTCTGTCTGTCTGTCTGTCTGTCTCTCTGTCTCTCTCTCTCTGTCTCTCTGTCTGTCTCTTTCCTCTGTTCGCCTGCATGTCTTAAGAGATTGATCTTGTTTAGACAGGCAGATCTGCCAGTCTGTTGCCTGTTTGACTCTTTTTCTTTGCCTGTAAGTCTATGTCTATATGACTGCCTTTCTGTCTACTTGTCTGTTTATCTGTGTGCATGTTTTTTTGTATATCTGCCTGCTTATGTGCCAGTTAAACTATTAGTCAGTGCAAGTGTCGGTCAGTACATTGCTATATCCCCATGGTAGTTTAAGAGTGACCACATGTCGTTACTTGAACGTCCGTCCAAAACACCTGGCGTTTCTTCGTGGCAAAGATCCTTTAAATGTTGACGGACTTGATCACATAAGTTCCGAGTTAGCCGACTACTATGTTGGCAGGTGTGATTGACTGTCTGCGCAGCTATCTATTTGTCTGTTTGTCCGCCCATTGCATGTTTGCCTATCTCTATGATCTATAATTATGTCTAAACGAGCAATACTACTGTGGTCTGCTGACAAGCGATTAGTTATTAGGCCGTAAACATGTCATGCCTATCTAAACCGATTTCCTCACCAATCAATAGGACGTTTAACACGGTGACTCCCACCAGATAGGCCGTCAGCGTGGCCAAGAAGATGCCGGTGTCGGTGGCTTCCTGTATGGTCCAGTATAGGAATGCCGGAAGGAGAACCAGGGCAATCGCCAGGTTGCTCAATGTGAGGCTGAGGAGGAAGCGTTGACCGCTGGATCGCAGTGTTCGTTTCCGGTAGAAGGCGAGCAGCGTGATGGAATTCAGGCCTACCGATGCGCAAAACACCACTGACAGGAGCGTAACCTCGGATATGCACTGGTTTCCGCAACTGCGCATTTTCTCTTTCATCCCGGTGGGTGCTTGACGGTTGGTGGCTGTGCGTAGATCGGTCGTAACCCTTGACTTCACATGGGGTGCTATCCCGTCACTGCAGCTTTCAATCCCTCAAAGCCAGGACGCTAAAAAGCATGAAAGAAGAGTGTAAGACAATCATAAATCGATTCCGGGTCACTTGTTCACATTCAAAAATCTGGAAATATGGACCGACAGACGAGAACGCAGTCCGCAATAGCAGGATATTGTAAAATCGGGAAAAGGATACAGTACCAGTTATCGAAAGTTTTACACACCCACACTGACAAACGCGATGGAAGAAAATGCCGGCAGACAGGCAGACATGCAGACAGACAGACAAACGGACAGACAGAAAAACAGGCAGACAACCAAACAGACAAACAGACAAACAGACAAAAATACAGACAGACAGACAGACAGACAGACAAACAGACAAACAGACAAACAGACAGACAGACAGACAGACAAACAGACAAACAGGTAGACATTCTAAAAGAAAATGTCTATTTTTTAAATGCCATTACGAAGAAACTTACGCTAATGCGAAGAGAGCGTCCAAAAATGTTTAAAATTAAAAGTGCCGGTGGTGCACTGTTAGAAGACTGAGAAAACAGCTGCGGATGTTGACTAAGAACACACACCGGCAGGCGGCCAGAATTAAATCGCCATCAAGCTGTGCGGATGATCTGGGTTCCCACTGCGTTGATGATGGCGGGCCACACGCAAAGCACTCCGTGTGGACCTATGCAGAAGACGGAGCGGCGACGGAAGGAGCTGTTATAAAAAGCGGGACAACACGTAAATATTTGATTTCAAGGAAAAGCATTAGCAGTCCGGTGAAAGACACAGACAAGACATCCACCGGCCGATTACACACGAAAGAAAGTGAGTTTTACAGCGTTTCCGCGGATTCCTCGGCGGGCTAAAGAAATGACGACTAGCAGAGTTTTAGGATGCAGAAGAGGGGTTTATAGCTGTCTATGTATATGGCGGGAACACGCACTTGACGTGACTTCGTACACTGTCGCAGCACGTACGCTCAAGGTCTCGTACTACTACGCGGGTGCTGTATACTCCCGATTGAGACACGCATTCATACAAGTATGAGGTAAGGGCACTGGAATGGGCCACTTGACTTTCCCGTACCCTGGAATGGGCCACCGGGCGGCAGGGGGCGCTCTGTCGCAAATTAATAAAAAACAGATAAGTCACTGCGTAGTCAACGACCTCTACAGTGGACTTCTTCCAATCGTCTAATGGAGCTTTTTATTTCTTTTTTTTAAACATGTTCCCACAATTGTTTTTCATATCTAATACGCATTCCACCGGATTATCGATTATTCTCTGTCGCTTAGAACCTTAGCGATAGCCAAAACTTGTGTGGAAGGTATGATTCCAGGGTGGCCCATTCCAGGGTACGGGAAAAGCAAGTGGCCCATTCCAGTGCCCTTACCTCATACCATTTATTGGTTCTAGGGTACATCAGAAACGTGTGGTACTCGTACTGGTACTCGTACGACTGAGCGTCTGTCGTTTGTCTGCTTGTTTATCTTTCTGTTTGTGTGTCTGCCTACCTGTCTTTGTGCTTGTTTCTGTGTCTCCTTGTATGTCTGTTTGTCTGTCTGTCTGTCTGTCTGTCTGTCTGTCTGTCTGTCTGTCTGTCTGTCTGTCTGTCTGTCCGTCTGCCTGTCTGTATGTCTGCAGGTTTGCCTGTCTGCTTGTCTGTTTGTTTGCTTGCTTCCTTGCTTGCCTGCCTGCATGTTCCCCGGCGGTTAGATGACCATATAAAAGTGTCCAGGCCCATCAAGTTGTCGCGTTACTTCCAAAAGCGTCTTTTCTAAACCGAAAATGGCTCTGCAATCGACTGCAATAACGGGATCGAGGATGTGGTTCGGAGATTTCGAGTACAAAGGGGATGCGATGCGCTGGAGTTGCCTCCCTGCACGACGTAATGCGCGGATTAAGTGGGGTCACACAACTGTCCAATTGGGGGGATGTATAATGCTTGGAATCGTTAGCAAAGGCCAATGATCCTCATTGATGAAGATATCGGACGGCAATTACACGAAGGATCTTCCAAATCCTCAGTCTGCCAAGGGTAAATTTGAAAACGTATGCGGTCGGTGTGACGGAATTAGCTGTGATTTTTTCCCCTCCTTGCCTCTTTATTACGTGAAGGGTCGTTTGCGTCCAATCAAATCATGTAGCCATGATGCTGGCAAACGAAAGCTATAATACTGTAGTATTCAAATGTATTTTAGTTAGCGCTGATTTACATTGCAATACAAAATACATAATTGTAAATATATAAATATACGGTGCATTAATATATAATGTACCGTACTTAAAGGCCACGTTTAGCGCATAGTTAATAAAGCCAAATTACATTTCGAAGGGCGTCTCCATTAGGCGGATTACGGACTCGTCGCTCTCTCAACTAATTAATACGGATTTAGAATAATTAATCCCACCCCTGTCTGATTAATGCCTGTATTTTCAGTCCAGCTTTCTATTTTCTGATTTCTAATTAATTTCGTTATCTCCGCCAGGTGTCACAAAATGGAACTGGGCAGACAAGCCAGGGAAATGGAGGTACCTATGGAATCACGGCTATATTTTATTTAAAAAATTGCACTGGTCCGTATGACTAGTACTGTATAACAATATACACATTGTATCTAACGTAGTACGGAACACAGTCTCACCGCGGACCGCCGCTAGATCCGGACGGACGGACTGACTGACCGACGGATGGACGAACGGACTGACTGACCGACGGATGGACGGACTGACCGGCACGGCGGACGGACTGACTGACCGACGGATGGACGGACGGACTGACCGACAAACGGAAGGACTTACTGACCGGCGGACGGACTGACGGATTACAGTTAGTCGACGGGTGACTTGGCAAGAGGCGGATGGGGATGGATAGGCGAACAAAGGGTAGGATGGACGGCTGATTCTCGATCAAACCGCGCGCCCAGCCGTACATATCAGTACATCTTTTTTTCCGCCCGCCATTTTGTTAACCATCCATGGGTTTATATGCTCTCGTCCACCTCTCTATATGCTCATCTGTGCGCTTAATTGCTTTGACAGAGTAAAGGTGCTCCTGACTTGGTACTTGGCTATACGAATACCCGAAGAATTCTAGATGATAGTTACTTGATTGTTCTTCGACCAAATTTTCCTCAAAATGTTTCAGTTTAAAACAAGCTTTGATTGACAGACGGACAAACAGACAAACAGACAGACAGACAAACAGACAAACAGACAAACAGACAGACAGACAGACAGACTGACCGACAAGCAGATGAACAGATAGAATCAGTCAAACACATTGATCTGCAGTCAAACGGTCAAACGGTCAGGTAGCGCGACAGCTACGATATTCTGAAAAGCCGACAAGCAACTCCCAGACGTCACACAATTTTGTGCAATAATAAACAGCCAATAAAAATAATACAGTAGATACGGTCAGTCCTGTGATGAGCAATGCCTCATTCACGTGCTTTTGTTACAACTTTGTAAGTAGTTCAATTGATCCGGCCTAATATTATCCGTCGCAATTTAAAAAGTCAGTTGAGTACTTGAACGTCATCCAGGACTCGTCAGCCAACGTGACCAACCCCTGACACGCGTACAATAGATCATTTCGTAGGCGTCGGTCCATCAGGGTTTCCGTAACCACCACCATCGCAACTATCGTAATTCTGATCATTCTAATAATGCTCGACTATATTTGCGTCCGTGTCGTAGTGCGATGAGATTGACGTATTTTCGTTACACGCTGTATTTTTACAAGAGACGCTCGCGTAAACGGCGCCGGCCTAATGAGTCTGACCTCCATTCTCGTTGGGTGCCTACCCTACGTTTATTGTCTTAAAACGTCGCAAACATAGGCAAGGGTACGCATTCTGCAACACCACGAACATCCTGTCGTCCTCCTTAATCTCAAACACATACCGGAACGTCCAACTGATTACGGGTCGTAAAAGCCATAAAAAAAGCCCGCGCGTACAGTGTACACGCCCTTGACGGGCAGTTCATGTATCCCGTTGCGTTGCATATGCAATAGTAGTGAAAGTAGTGTACTGTTACACCGTCGTCGGATGGCGCGGTGACCTAAACAAACTTTAAAAGATTCAGAGCACACAGCACAGCACAGCACATGGGGATGAGTGACAACTCATTTGCTAATGTTCACACCGAAAGCTGACAAGTCAGGGTGACAATTATGTCAAGCATCATCCCCTCATGTCTGCAACCGCCTTACAGTTCCCCCCGTCCGGTTTATTAGACGGGAGGAAAAATCAACTGTTGACACACTCTCCCGTGGTCGTCGGCGCGTCGTCTCCTCGAAGCGTTTACCGGGTCGTCGTGCATTCCTGGTCAGACTACTGTGTGTGTGTCTACTCTACTGAGGACCCGTCTCCTCGTCATCATCATTGCGCGCCGCGACGTTGGTATGTCGCGCCGGTGGCGCTAAGCTGTGTGACTTATTTCATCTTCCATCAGATATGTCATAAGGGGAGTGTATAAGCCAAATCCCGGATATCCCTCCTTCATATCGGCGCGCCGCCTGGCCACCGCAATCGCAGCATCATTAGTTTAAAAAATTCCTGCCAGTGTACCTACTTATGGACATGTACTACACATTTCTGTACTCTTACAGACATGGTGTCTTAAAAATAACCAATTCGTAGTAGACACAGATATTGTACAACTAGGCAATAGCATAACCGCAGCAGAATGACTGCTAAATGGGAAATCCAATTCAGGCACATGGACCTACATGGATCATAAGGCACGGGTAGTCATTCAGACAGGCACTTCGGAATGGTGGTTGGCAGACATTTAGGCACGCATCAAGACAAGCTTACTGACACTTGAACATAACATACAGACATTGTGACACGCATTTAGACAAGCATTCAGACATCCAGACACAACCTTCGCAGAAGAGTGCAGAGATTCAGACAAACAAGCGGCCGGATAAGCATCCAGACATCCAGACACAACATCCAGACAGGGTTACAGGCATGCATGCACTCAGACAAGCATACAGACATTCAGACACATCATCCACACAAAGATATAAACATCCAGACACGCATCCAGACAAGCAAAAGAACCTTCAGTCATGTAGACTTTCAGGAATGCGTGGACTGAGGCACGCATCGGCATCGGACAAATACCTCTTGCTTGGCAGCATCACCGGACAGATCCACGTCGTCTCCGTAAATACCAGTTAAATCAGCCGGAAGCAACAGCTGACCGAAGAAAAATGAAGGCCAAATGCAGATTTGTGTTTGTTATTCTTGCGAATTTGCATAAACCATAATGTAATCATGACTGATGGGCACGGAAGCACTACCAGCCGCAAAGGTCTCGTTAATTAATTAATATATCGAGAACTGCAAGCGCGTTGGCTCAGGCTTTACGGTGCCTTTTTGAAGGATTGCCAGGAAATTGGAAAAACGACCATGCGCCTGTAATCCGTCAAATCACAACAGTACATGTAGGAAGAACGGACAGAACGGCTACTACAGTAAGATTTAAAATGACATCTTGAGCGACGTACGCCAATGTTTCTCAATTCATCACCCCAAAACACAATACTCGCAATTTAGCATTACTCGCATACAATAGTAACAATACATGGTGGTCAGATGGCGTCTTTGAAAGTGATTCGCTCAACTTCTAAGTTTTTCAAGTTGACCAGCATCAATGTGGGAACCTTTGAAAAGTCGGGAACAGAAAGGAGCAAGACGGTTTGTCCTGTCGGACCTGTAAATCATGAACTGGTTTGGATTTTCGAAAACATTTAATACTCACCTTGTCTATAATTATTTGGTGACTCTGACTCCTGTTGCCCATATTGCCCACTAGATTTTTCTATAGTGTATGTTAGTGCATGTGATTGCTTGAGGGCATGTCTGTCTGTCTGCCTGTCTGTCTGTTTGTCTGTCTGCCTGCCTGCCTGTCTGTCTCTGTCTGCCTGCCTCTCAGTCTGCGTGTATGTCTACTTATGCTTCCTATGGTGTTCATGTTTTCGTCTACCGGTCTGCCTGTCTGCCTGCTTGCATGCCTGTCTGTCTTCATCAAACAGCGGCCTGCTTTCTTGCCACACGGACCTTTCACAAGCCGGTAACCAGCGGCACCTTGGTTGCCGGCAAAGTAGACATGGGGTGTGGCCTCCAGAATGAACGGATCGACGTCGGTGAACGGATAACAAGCTACAACGAACACCCATAGAGAGGCAAGAGATAATTAATATGACCCTCGGGAAACACCATCACCATCATCATCATCATCGTCTGCATGCGTGCATTAAGAATAAATCCAAGGGATTACCCAGCGTGTCCGGAGCAGTAGGGGCGATGTGGGTCCAGGTTAGTGTCTTCTCCATTGCAGTGAGGGGCTCGTCAATGTGGCAGTTTTTGTAGATGTCCCCGATGTTCTGGCCTGACGTCCCCAAAAACCTAAGGATGGCCAGTTATAAATGTTGAATAAGCAGGGCGAACGACCGGAAAAACGCCCACTCATATATATACATTTACCCACGATGCGGTAGAGTAAAAAAGGAAGACGTCACTTACTTGACACCATTAAATTCCGCCTCAAATGGGTTCGTTACCAGGCGTAAGCCTGTGGACTTGTTGGACAAGGGCAGCATGCAGGGATGCAGTGATTGCTGGGGCAGCATGTAATTGCCAGGGTCATTAGCTCCCGGCATGAGGAAGACGTTCATGCAGGCCTTAATGGAAAGCATGAAAGAAATAAGAACGTACATACAGAGTGGGAACAGGTGAAAGTGTCATTGCCAATCAGACAGCCTACATGTCACGACGGAGAGCTACAAAAATAATTGGGCCATCTTCCTGTGTAGATGGCATGAAACGTTAACAACAACATCAAACCAAACCACATCACATCAAATCGAGGTCAATTTTTCTAGGGGATCTGTTTAATTGGAAGATTTGAAACTGATTTCACAAGGATTTCACATTTTGAAGAGAGTACAAGGCTGTTGAACAGTTTTTGAACAAATCAACATTTTCGAATCAAAAAAATCAAAGGAGTGAGTAAAGTATGTTGTCTGTGATTTTGGTTCTTGACATGTAGCGGTAGTACCACGACAGAATTTCCGTCAAGGATAAATTGTTATAATTGTTTTCGATGAAACAGAACACTGGTTTAGTTTAGATTTTCAAATCAAAGTTCAAATCAAATGGTTATCTTTTGCCATCTAATGTCACCCCCATGTGATCCAGACATATGTAGCGTCAGGGCAAAGACAGATAAATTGTAGGGCATTCGACAACCAATAGAGGGCGCTCGCAGACACATATCATAGGGAAGTTGAAGAAGGCAGACAAAGACAGACCGGGGACGGAGCCAAATGGATTGACAAAAATAGAGAAATATTTCAGGCAGAGGGACCAGCTGTTGTGGCGGATGCACCTGTAGAAAACTCACAGAGTAAGTACCGTCCCCAGACATTGATTAGTCTAACGGAAGACAAACACGCCAGGCAAACACACAGGAAAAGAAAATAACCCACAAGGATAATTCAATCACCAGGCCGATATGGCCAAACCAGCTGGCTAATCAACGTACCACGAGCTGCATCAGCACGCCATCGAGGGCCTGCATTCCGTCGATACTTCCGGCAGACGAGTGGCGAGTCAAATACCTCGTCTGGAAGAGGCATGAGACAAACAGCAACGTTAGTGTCAAATCACTCTTGAGCCCTTACTAATTTGGAGGAAAATTTCCTGTCGCCAACCGAGCATACACGGGATATCACTCTACGATTACGGATTACCTTCTGATCGCTGACGTCGGTGTCTCGCTTGACCGGTGCAATGTGGTTGCCGGCGAGGACGAGAGCGGTAACCTTGGACATTTTTCTCTGCTGAACAGCGGTGCCGAATTGCCCGGTCAGGGACTCGATGCAGAGATCCAGGGTGGCGAGGGAAGAGACGTCTCCACCGAGATTCAGTCCGGAGAGGAAAGCGATATAGCTGAGTTGAAATGAGAGATTGAACGTTAGTTGACTTCAGCGAAGTCCTCTTTGACGGACGGTTGCAAAAATAGACAACGTAACTAGATATACTGGAAAACTGTTTTGGCATGAACAAGCAGATGAGACTGTCAGTGAGACAGTCAGAAAGGCGGACAAGCGAATCATATTTACGACATACAGGTGCATAAGCCGGCAAGGAGAGAGAAAAAGAGGCAGAAGAATAAACAGACAGGGAGAAAACAGATAGACAATCAGACATTCTGGCAAGTAGAGATATGCGCTCAAGTAGACAGAGCGACCGATAGACAGACATACGCTCAAGAAGGCAGAATGACATACAAACCGACAGACAGGCGCTTAAGCAGAAAGATGCTTGAGCAAACAGACACACAGACATGACAGACAAACAGAAAGACAGAAAGAAAGATAAACCGATAGATAAACAGATAGACAAACAGACAGACAGACAGACAGACGGTCCAACCTAAAGACAGGCAGGCAGCTTGGCTAGGCAAGCAGACCCTCTTACAGACAGCAACATATGCGTCTGAATATGATCTCGACGGAAGTTGATGATTTTTACCAATCTGTATTGATAGTAGGATATTCGGGTTGCGGCGGCATTCCGGCGAAACAATGATCCTTCACGACAAACTCGCCGTCCTCGTTTTCCGTACCCATAATGGCGACCGTCACGCCGGTGACAATTTCGCGCATATCAATGTTCCCCACCAAAACGATCCGTTGCGTCTCCTCTTCCAACAGCAGCGTGTCGTGGTCGCCAGCGTAACGCGGCAGAATCGGCTGCGTGGCGATATCGAGATTCTCGCTGAGGTCCTTGAGGACGCTCGGCTTCAACTCCATCTCCTTGTAGGCCGTCCCGATGATGATGCAGGGCTCGTCTTTCGTCAGTTCGCTCAGCGTTCGTATGGGAATGTCACGGCCTAACCAATAAATCCAAGTAAAACAGCCGCGCACCGACATCAATCAATCAATCGAGCAAGAGCTTTTGAGAAAGCTATTACAGGCTGCAAACTGAAATTAAAATCAACAAACGTAGCGTCGAACATGCGAAAAATACTCATGTTCAACTACTCTTAGAAATTTGTTAGTCGTGAACAATAGTTCAAGCCGCTAATAACTAAAAAAACAAAGGTGGCATGGTGAAAAAATCAGTCATAAACCCTATGGAATCAAGCAATCGACCACTGAATAGAAGCAATACAATTTATCCGCCAATCGATGAAATATCCCGTGTCAATCAACCAATCAATCAACACTATTGTCCAAAGACCGCCAGCACAGTACATAGCTCTGGACAAACAACATACCCCATTTCTGGAGTGCTTGTTCCCGAACGCGACCCCGCATAATTTCGAGCCGGGTGAAATAGAGCTGAGCATACTGCGGGAAGGAATTGCGGACGGCGGTGAAGACAAAGCGGTCGCTGGTATTCTGAAAGTCGGAATGCACACGGCTGAACGTCTGCGCAGTTTCGGACACCATTCTCCCGGACAATAGTGAGCTCCCAACCTTTGCGCAGTGAAATCTTCTACTGGAGTTACAAATTAAAATTGAATCAACAACAAAAGAAGAGTTCGTTCACTATTTCACGAAAAGATAATCGGCAAAAGTCGACGAACAAGTTTTTCAAAGACTCGAACAAGGTTAAGCAAAGCGCGAACATGCACAAAACACACGCGAACCAGTCTGAAAAAAAAACGCGAACAAGTGGGGAAAGGTTAGAAACAAGTTTGGAAATGTTTCGAACAAGTCTAAAAAAGTTGCGAACCGATTTGAAAAATTAAACGCACAAGTTCAGTTGAATCTTGAGCTGGAAAAATATGCGACGGGAATTAGCCGGAAACGACAATAGTCCGAAAGTCGAACAATCGTTATAATAAATAGCATGCGAGGCCAGCAGCGTAGCTATGGAAAATTATTATTCAACTAAGGAACCAATCAATGTATTTCCGAACGGGAAATTAGCAGCTTGTCGCCAATCAAGCGATCGATCACCGAATTATTAAACCATCCAGATAACAAAGAGCTGGTTTCGAAAGGGATTAAAATGCTCTGAAGCGGATCAGATGAGCTCATTTAGCGGACAGATCTGTCTCAACACTTTTTCCTCGTGCTTACACTCGGATTTAACAACCTCGGATTTTAACCTCACTCGATCTGGCTTTTTTTGCGCTGGCTTGCTTTTCCTTTCCAGCGCGCCACGACCTTCGAGCAAGTTGAAGTATTTTTTAAGGCGGCAGAGATCATTTTTTAGTCGCTTGCTGGCACATTTTTATTGCATCCCCATTAGGCTCGTCTTTTTTGCGGTGAATTCGAGGGCACTAATTGTAAGGAGCAAAGCAGATGGAAGACGAGAGACGTGGACAAAAGCCATTTTTTTCTGGCACAACTGTGAACCCATCAATTTTTGAGGACATCAGCGGATAGATTTCATTATCTGTTTTGGGGCAGCTTAAGTCACAGGATCTCAATCCGAAAGCGTAAGCCACCAGCACTGTGGAATATTATTGATTTTTGATGTTGCCACGCTATGGTGCGTTGATTGATTGGTCGATTAGTAGTGTATTGGAAACAGTCAAGCGGAATTCATTTCATATTGGATTTCTTATGGCGTATTGATTGATTGCTTCGTCAATAGAATTGCTATCTAGCCAACGTTAACGAACTGTTTTGTATTCGTTGTTTGGAAGTTTTTTATTTGAATCTAATGTTACCATCATTGAAAGACATGAGTGAAAAACCTGAATTTTCATTATCATTAAGCTAAATTAATTTTATTAATTGCTTTGTTGGACTTGGCTTCTTATTGAACCGGTCCATTGATTGATGAGTTCGTTGTAGTGGTTCGATTGTTAGCACTGTGCCTATGAGGTTGGTCATAGATTGCTTGATTGGTTGACCACGGCCATTGTTTGGGAAAGTAATTTGAAAAACCCAAGCAATATCGTTTTACCGCGTTTTATTTTTAACATGCGTGTTTTAAAATTTATTTTTTCATCACTATTTTTGATATTTGTACAAGACAAAAATTTATTTTTCCGACTTTGTGCATTTGATTAAGACGAATACTCATTGTAGAAACATGTACGGAATGAGTTATGAATATCATATGCCGGACCACCACCAGCATCAGCAGCACCATGACCACCACCACCAAAATCACGTCTCCAGCACCGGGAAAGAGATTGAGGCCGAGATTCTATCCTCCTCGGGGGCCATCGGCACAGACACGTCGGCACGGTCGTTGGTGCGGACCCAGGACTCTCGGCATAGATCTCAAGGCGGCCATAACAACTCGAATGCCCGGAGAAGCAACCAGGTCCATCCTCACCACCCGGCTCTGACCGCCGAGGAAAAGGCCAAAGCGGCGGCCACCAACGGGCAGGCAGGGTGGGACGTTCTCGAAATAACAGGCATGTTGCTTTGCTTAGTGATCGGAAAGGCATACAAGAAACCAGCATGACAATCAGACAAACAAGCAGACAAATAAAAAATCAGAGACAGGCAGGCAGACAGGCAGACAGACGTACAGACAGACAGCACAGGCAGGCAGGCAGGCAGGCAGGCAGATAGCTAGATAGATAGATAGGCAGACACAGACGAATGAGCAGACGGACAGAAACTAAGATCTAGCAGATACCATAGCCAGGTTCGTTACCTTGTCCTTGGTTCGCTGTCTCTTTAGGAGGAGTGAGGAACATGAGCCGATCTCTCTTCGCAATGAACCACTTGGGAGCGTTATACATGGCCAATAACCAGATCTCGCGCATTCCCGCCGGCATTGCCAGTCTGAAGAACTTAACCATCCTCGATCTGTCCAGTAACAGACTGCGAGTTCTCCCTCCCGAAGTCGGTGTTCTCATGCAGCTGCGGCATCTCTATCTCCAACAGAATCTCCTTCGCACATTGCCGTTCGAATTGGGACGGCTGTATAAGCTCTCGACGCTTGGTGAGGGCGGGGTGCTTGTTTGTTTTCCTCTTTACTTGTATGCTTGCCTGTCTATCTGTCTGTTTGAATGTCTGTCCGTTTGCCTTTCTGCTTGCCTCTCTGTTTGCCTCTGTTTGCTTGTCTGCCTGTCTGCCTGTCTGCCTGTCTGTCTGTCTGTCTGTCTGTCTGTCCGTCTGTCTGTCTATCTGTCTATACTTTTTAATCACACGCGTTATTGTTGCTTTAGCTCTCGACGGTAATCCATTAATCCAAGAAATCTTCGAAGTATACCAGGACTACGGATTGGACAAGTTCCTAGGGTTCCTTTTGGAGCAACTGGTGATTGACTCGCCCCCGCCGCCCACACGGAACCCGATGCCCGTTCATCAGCCCCTGTCACTGGCGCACAACGCAAAAATCAACATCTCGGTGATGTGTTACAACGTGCTCTGTGGCCAGTACTGCAGCCGGGCTCAGGTATTTCATTAATCCTTAGTTGCTACCTTCATCCGTTTTGGCATGACGTCGTCATTGTTTTGTGTTCCGGCTCGATTAGTACGGTTACTGTCCACAATGGGCGTTGGAATGGGATTACCGGCGCAAGGGCATCATGAACGAGATCCGGCGCATCGCTGCTGACATCATCTGCCTGCAGGAGGTGGAAACGGAGCAGTACTACTCCTTTTTCTTGCCTGAATTTCAAACGGAAGACTTTGAGGGCGCCTTCCTGCCGAAATCACGGGCCAAGACGATGCACGGCCCGGAGCGGATTCATGTGGATGGATGTGCCATCTTTTACAACTCACGCAAGTACGAGTTGGTGGAGGAGTATTCGGTAGAGTTTTGCCACTTGGCCATGTCGTACGCCCACAGCGATGGATGTACGACCGAAGGTGAGGGGAAAGCTTAAAATGTGAAGATGGACAGACAGACGTAGAGCAAATAGACGTACAGACTGACAAATTGACAGATAAACAGGCAGATAAACAGAGACAGACAGAGAAGCAGTTATGCAACAGTAACAAGATAGACAAACAGATAGGCATGCCCGACAGACCAGACATACAGACAGACAGATAGACAGATAGACAGACATACAGACAGGCAGGTAGGCAGGCAGGCAGACAGACAGACAGACAGACAGACAGACAGACAGATTCAAGCAGATTGTGAATAAATTTTACGTTAAAACCCTATACAGCTTCGGAAAATATGTTAAATCGAGTGATGCCGAAAGACAACGTCGGCATGGTTGCCCTACTGCGTGTCAAGGAGTCCGCGTTACCGACCGACGAGCATGGCCCCCGCTTTCCGCAGCAACCATTCGTGTTGGTGGTCAACGCGCACGTTCACTGGGACCCTGAATACTGCGACGTTAAGCTGATCCAGTGCATTGTGAGTGTGTTTAGGCTATGTGTGCCGGTAGTGTCGAGCCGAGGGACACTTTGAAAGTAGCTGGTCGTTGATCGCACTCCGCTTTTTCCCCCACAGATGCTCTGCTCCCGACTGCGGCAGATTGCAGAAGATGTGTCCATGCGGTTCTACCACCTCTCCTCACCGGATGCGCAAAAGGTCCCCATCATTTTCACTGGTGATATGAACTCGCTGCCCGATTCGGGCGTGTTGGAGTTCTTCATGAAGGGACAGATTGGCTATCTGCATAAGGACTACAAGTATGTATCGACTTATTTCATTTTTTGCAGAGCAATAATCGGTCAGACATCTAACTGTATCTTGCGTGAATAGGGGAATTCGCTACAAGCCCTGCATCGACCGGTACAGCGCGGCCGGGAAGGAAAAGGACTACATCATCAGCGGTCTGCAGTTAGCTAATGCTTATCAAAACATTCAGCTGAACTACACCAATTACACTCTGGATTTCAAGGGCGTCATTGGTACGCGCCTGCATGCATGACATGCATGTACTGCATTCATGTGTATTGGCAGTTATAGAAATGTTATTGATTTAAATTGGCATCTCTATTTTTAGATTACATCATGTACTCCAAAAACCATCTCAACTGCACGCACGTATTGCGCCCACTCTGTAAAGACTGGATGGAGTCGAACCAGCTGTACGATTTAGGATTTAACTGTCTGTTGCAGCCCTGTTGATAATTATGTTTTTTAAATGGCTCAAAACGGGTTTTCATTTCGAATAGAGTATAATTCTAGTTTATTTAAACTAAAAAGAATAGAAATCGATATTTGGAAAATATGTTTATTTAAATTAATAATTTCCTTTAAATATTCGGATATTTTATTTAGAATGTGGCTTTTGTTTTAAATAAAATATTGTTTGTTTAAATATATTTGCCGGTGGATTTTAATTTATTTAATATTTTATTTCAACAAAACTAGCTGATGAAGTATGGAAAAAGTTCAGTAACCATGCTTTCTCTTTTCTTTTGCGCTGATTAGTGTTGGCTTTCCGCATCCGCATATACCGTCCGACCACATCCCGATCTACGCCGAATTTGAGCTGTTTGCGCATTCCATCCTAGACGTTGAGCGCCAACCGGCGTCGGAATACGCCTCAGAGGAGACCTGGTCGGCCGAAAAATCGGGCGGATCGCTTGGCTCGCGAAACGATTCGACGTGGAATTCCGGCATCTGAGGCCGGGGGATAATTTCTGTAGAGCTTGCTTTGACTGTGTCTTCGACTCTCAGGGATGAGGGGTCGGAAGTTTTTCGACTTTTCAATGTTCCGCACCCGCGAGCAACACAGGACTGCGGGCCACTCATTTTTGCAGTAGGGATCTTGTCGCATGTCTCTCTTGCGGAGATCCTTCTCAACTGTGTAGTATTATTTATTCTACCTGCGTACCTTTTTGTCTTGTTACCACCTACCGTTATTATGCTTATATTATTATTTGGTTCTCTACGTCCGAACTATTGTTTTGCTGTCGCATGACGTGTCCTTATTATCTCAACACCAACCATGGAGGAGGATCGTTTTGGATCGCTTCTTTTTTGTTCGTTTATACCGTTTGATTTCTAAGCTTCTTCGCGGTTGGTTGGTAATCTCGGGTTTTTTTGACGACATGACTTGTGATGACACTTGATCTGGAACTTCAACTAAAACTTCGCATTACAGCTAGTGTGAAATTTCAGTTATTTTGGGACACATTCTCAAACGAATCCTCGAAGGGCTTTTCATTTCAAAAAATGTACTTTATTCAGAAATGCACCGTATCACCGGCTTGCGCAAAATCATCTAAACCCGCCATCGTAGGATTTGTGTAAATCGACTTGGACAAGAAAAAATGTTCGACTATAAAACATCTATGACGACGGTTTCGATGTGGGGTCGTTAGCCAACGAGACATCCGGCGGCATGCTATGCTGCTCATGCCAGAGCTGTGTGTACAGACTGCTTGGTCGCCGTAACAGGGAATGATGTGTGCCTCTCTCGACCACTCGTCCGTGCTCCAGCACGAGGATTTCATCCGCATCTATCACGGTCGAGAGCCGATGGGCGATGCAAATAGATGTCCTGTTTTCCGTCGCTCTAGCCAGAGCTTTCATAATTTTCTGTGACGAGAAAAAACAATTTGCCGAATGAAATCACTTGTATGACTGTCCATCGCGGTCTGTACGTCTGCTTGTTCGTTTGTCGATCTGTCTGCCTACCTGCCTACCTGCCTACCTGTCTGTCTGTCTGTCTGTCTGTCTGTCTGTCTGTCTGTCTGTCTGTCTGTCTGCCTGTTTGTCTACCTGTCTGTCTGCCTCTGTTTGTTTGTTCTTGAGATCTGCCCATCTTTCTTTCTAATCACCTGCATGTCCCTGTCAGACCGTCTGCGACGAATGACGTACCTGCTCTGTTATCGTGTCAAGCGATGAGGTCGCTTCATCGAAGCATAGAATCAGCGGATTCTTCATAATCGCACGGGCAATGGCAACTCGCTGTTTCTCCCCACCGGACAGTTTCAAACCGCGCTCTCCGACCTCCGTGTCGTATTGCTGCGGCCACCGCTCAATGGACTGATGCAGCTCAGCCATCCTGGCAGCGTCATACACCTCCTCCGGTTGGGCCGACAGGCGCCCGTACAGAATGTTATAATAAATAGAGCTGTGGAACAATACCGAGTCCTGTGGTACCACACCTGTAAAGTATGACGATGAAAAACTATTGAGACAACGCCAAACTGCAACCATCTGCTCAAAGACAACCGTACCAATAGCCTCGCGGAGACTTCTCAATGTGACCTCGGTTACATCCTGCCCGCCGACCAAGATCCTTCCATCCATGGGATCGAAAAACCGATAGAGAAGTCGAATGATCGTCGACTTTCCCGATCCACTCCCCCCGACAATAGCAACTTTCTTGCCGGCTGGTACGTGAAATGAAAGCCCATTCAGAATAGGGTATCCCGCGACGTATTCAAATTTGACATCCTCAAACGTAACGGTCGATGTTGATGGAGTTATCATGAGCTTGACAGCGTCTGGTTTATCCTAAAACGGAACCGAAAAAATATCCAAACCTATTAATCCCGTGCAAATTCAAAAGAAATGCCACAAAAATGAAAAGTGCAACTTACGGCAATGCCGGCATTAACGTTCATAAGGTCGAACATGGTCTGCATGTCGATGAGCGACTGCCGAATCTCCCGATATACTGTCCCCAGAAAATTGAGCGGTAGGGAGAGTTGCATGAGCAGTCCGTTGACCATCACCAGATCACCCACGGTCAAAGTCCCTAAGACATGGAAACGAGAATAAGAATAATGGGACAGGAGCGATCTTCCCTCTCGTTTCCATAAAGCTCACCGTGAAGAATGCCTTGACTGGCCATAATCATGACGGCCGACAACGCAGAGCTGAATATCAGATTCTGTCCGAAATTCAGACTGGCCAAACTGGTAGTCGTCTGCAGGGAGGACTTTTCAAACTTGATGAGGACCTCGTTGTAACGGTCCGCTTCGTGCTTCTCGTTGTTAAAGTACTTGACCGTTTCGTAGTTGATAAGACTGTCGATGGCTTTGGAACCGGCTTCATTGTCTGCTTTGTTCATCTCTACGCGAAATTTAGTCCTCCACTGCGTCAGTAGGAGAGTGAATGTCGAGTAGGTTCCGATGCAAGCCAAGGTGACCGCGGCGTATGGTAGACCGAATTGATAGTACTGAACACGAAAATGAAAAGACCAGTGAAATGTACATAAATGATTCTTCCAAACAGCTTGTTCATGTGGTCGAACAATTTTATTTACTTCTGTTTCATACAAACTGTCTGTCTGTCTATCTGTCTGTCTGTCTGTCTGTCTGTCTGTCTGTCTGTTTGTCTGTTTGTCTGTCTGTCTGTCTGTCTGTCTCTGTGTCTGTGTGTCTGTGAGTCTGTGAGTCTGTGTGTCTGCTTGTCTGTTTGCCTGTGGTCGCCGACTGTATTTACGACCGTCTGCCATTCAATCTGAAGCTCAATACGCACCATCACACCAGCGACAAGTCCCACTTCCAAAATCGTCGGAAACACATTGAACACCAACGCGCTCAACACAAAATTGATGCCTCGCGTGCCGCGGTCAATGGCCTTCGACAGGCCGCCAGTCTGCCGACCCAGATGGAACCGCATATCCAGGGAATGTAGATGCTGGAACGTACTGACAGCAATCTTCCTGATCGAGGATTGCGCCACCTTGGCGAACACAGCGTTCCGCATCTCGCTGAAAAGCGCCGCGGTACAACGAGCTGCACCGTAGCCCAGGAAGAGGACGGTCGCGTAAGTGGCGACGTTCTGGCCAGGATTGGCGGACGTCACGGTCAGCAAGTCTCCGGTGTGTTCGTTGAGGTAGTCCACACCGTATTTGAAAATGAAGGGCACGTAGATGTTGACCAACTGGAAGGACAGCAAAGAGGCGAAAACTGAAGCCAATCAATCGCAACGATAAGACATGGGTTTCAATCAACCAATCAAGTAGTCGGTCACTAAGTCCAATGCCGGAAAAGAACAAGCCCGACGGCCTGAGCTTTATTCCAAATTAAACGCAAGCACAATTGGTTTTCACCTTTGATCCAAGCAGCAAAACCATGGCAAACGCCACGCGAGCCTTCATGGCATTGCTGTCGGCCGGCCACGCATACGACATCATCTTCTTCACAATGTCCCATCCAGTGGTTTTCTTGGAAATTTTAATATCCAAGTCCGATTCGGGTGGAGGGGCGTGCCCACCATGTTGCAGTTTCTTAGCCGTCAATTTCGCTCCGAGCAGGGAAGTTGTCGAAAAGGCACGTAGATAATAAAGTTCTGGGGAGGAAGGGGAAGTTTTTGTCGCCGTCGAGGACGTTCTAGGTGAGGGCGACGTGTGATCATGCTTTAACACCTAAAAGACACACAAAAATATTATTGCAAATGAATTTGCAATTTGATTTCCGATTCGAAAAGTAACATCACCGTGGAAGAAGTTCGCAACCAGATGTGGGGAAGGGAACTTCCCCGCGAACTGAAGTTTCCGGCTGGTGAAAAACTCCCTTTCTGGACATGCGAAGAACAGGGATTCCAGCGTGAAAACAGAATTCCCAGAGATTTCGGACGCACTGATAGGAGGAGTAGCCGCATTTTGTACCATGGGGGGGGGGATTGGGAGAGCTCCAGAAAACTCAATCGCAATTCGCAATCAGCTGTTTCCTCCAAGTACCGAGAAAAGTTGCTGAAAATTCGCACAATCCCACGCACAAATCAATAGTACAGTAAGCATCTATCAGCAATTATTTCAAAACAAAAAGGAATATCAAATCCGGAGATAAATTCAGAAAAACAGTAAGCAAATCTGATTTGGCTCGTATTGTGCATTGTTGTGGTTTCCGTTGATTAGTTCAAATACACCAATCAATCGCTTGCGGTTAGAGAAAAGCGGCCAGCAACGAGTTTGCTCTTCAATCAATCAATGCTTGGAATAACAGAGCCTAACAAATATGCTGCGCTCAGGGGGTGGGTAATAAGTCCCGCCTTTTGCCCCCCTCCCCCACTAAAATGTCGAGGGAGCCACGCCACAAGCCATTTTATTTTTTTCGAACTATCTCTTCCCGGCCGATTCGATCTCATTTCGTCCTCCGTTTTAATCCTTATTGATATTTGGAATTTCAGCAATCAAAATTGTCGGAGAGGTAAGTTACCGGTCTGATTGCATTTTTTATTTTTACATTTTACATTTTTTAGTTGGTTGACCTTGTGTGTGTTTATTTTTTCCTTGTAGGGTAAGTAGCGTTTCAAAATGGCCGCTGCCGCCGCTCTACCCACCAACCCAACGGCGAATGCTAACCTCTACAAGGCCGGGGATTTCTGTTACTTTGAGGTGGCTTCATCCGGACCATATCAAATTCGCCGTATTGAGGAATTAATCAAGACGTCTAATTCGCATGTCGAGGTGCGTGCGTGTGCGTGCATACATTTATTTCGGTGTTTTTGTGTTTGTTCTGCATTAATTTTGACGGCTGAAATATTTTATGGTGGGAATTCCTCTGGCCTTAGCGATTGAATAAGTTGTGTGGTTGAGTGCGGATTGACGATGTGCCGATTGTGTCTATTGATTGATTTATTGATTGAATTGAAACTAGCTTTTGTTTAGGCCACTGAACGATTCATCGCTTGATTGATTAATTTAAACATTTTAAGCGAAGCGATGAAATTAGCTCACTTATCAAACGGATTGATCGGCTCTTCTAGATCCAGATTTATCAGCTCCCATTCTGGTCTATATCTTAAGCCGACTTTTTCGTTGGCCTGATTTTTCATATTTATTTATTCACTTTGATTCTTGCTCCTTTGCATTTTTTATATTTTTGTGTAATTTGATTTGGAATCTTATTCTAATTAAGATTCATTTTTTGTTAAGGTACAGTGCAAGTCCTCATATTTTGCGTACGTCACAGGCCCGTTCGAACACGTTTGCCCCATAACGAAACTGTTCCGAGACAAGGCCCGGAATAGAAACGCACCTGTGACGTAGGCAAAATATGAGGACTTGCACTGTACTGACTAATATTTGGTTGCTTGATTAAGTTAACTGGATGATTGAGAGCTTGTCTTGCTGGGTACTTTGTTAATTTTCATTCCGTCTCAGGTACGTGCAACTGCTTACTGTCGTAAGCGCGACCTCCCAACTAAGCTACAGGAGCGAATCGCCAATTACGAAAAAGACCGCAAGGAAGTGCCGGACATCTTCATGGACGGCCAGGAGGACGATGACAATGATCTTACTTCCAGCCCGGCCAAAAACGGCGAAAAGAACGGAAACGGTGAAGTTAACGAGGAGAAGCTGCGCGAGCACCGCATCGGCCATCGCGAAATCTATCTGACCCGGCTGGTGGAGAATTTGCCGGCCAGTTTGATTCGCGGCAAATGCACGGTCCATTTGCTGGTGGATTGGGAGGCCAAGGCGACCTACCTCCGCGAAGATGATGTGTACTTTTACACACATACCTGGGATCCAAATACGAAGAGTCTCTCGCGTGAAAAGGGTGGCGACATCCGTGTGGGTTCGGGGTTTCAGGCTGAGGTGCCGAGCAATCCGACATTGGAAGAGTTTCCATCAGGTTGGACACTTTTCATTATCTTATTGTTACCCAGACAGACAGATGGAAAGATAGACGGACGAGCAGATACAGATACAGATAGACACATGGCAGACAGACATACAGGTAGAAATCATTCAAGTAGATGAAATTACAGCGAGGAAGGAAATATCACGCCAACAGAGAGTAGTACTTGTCAAAGTGAATGTGAAATTCTAACCAAACCATTTTTTTAGAGCGCGCTGAAAGCAATCCCGTAGTTGTTGCATCCGTACCCGGCGAAGCGCCCAAGGCGGACCCTGTAACGGGTGACGCACTGGTCTGGCTTCCCAACAAAATGACCGATACTGAAATCGACAACTTCCTCATGGTGATGCGAAGTGTCGGCACCATGGGCCGCGCCCTGGACGGCAATTCCAACACCAAGCAACCCGGTCTGCATATCACCGCAGCGGCCGCATCCCGCGACATCACCATCGCGTCGGGTCTGGACGTGCTGCACTGCAGTAATTACGAGCTGAGCAAAGCGCTGACTGAGATTGTGGCGGAGGGCCCGTTGATCTGTCGTGATCAGATGGAGCTGTGGACCGCCACGGAGGCCGGACTGTTTGAGGAAGCGCTGGTGAAGTACGGCAAAGATTTCGAAGAAATCAAGAAAGATCTGGTGAGTTCCTCCAACGCGAGTCCGATAACAGGCAGACAAACAGGATGACAATCAACCGGGCAGGGAGATCAGTCTGAACTTCCTTTTCTGAGTATCCTGCTTTTCAGCTGTCTTGGAAGACAATGTGTCAGATCATCGAGTACTACTACATGTGGAAGACGTCCGACCGCTTCGTCCAGCGGAAACGTCTGAAGCAGGCTGACCAGGACGGCCGCCTCAAGCAGATCTATATCCCGGCGTATGTGATGGACGACCAACCGTCCTCCAACGACGGCCCCGACACCGTCAAAGTCTGCGAAGGCTGCCACGCCACTCAGTCGCCCAACTGGTACGCCTGGAACGGCTTTGCCGGTGTCCGCGGCCCGGAGAAGAACCGTCTCTGCCGGTCGTGCTGGACCTACTGGAAAAAGTACGGCGATTTGGTGCGTCCGGTGGCGGGAGAGAAGAAAGTCATGTTGCACTACGGCCCGGGCATTCCGTATGCGGTGCACCAGAAAGCCGGCGCGGTCGCCGACGGCCATTTCGCCGCGGCTGCTGCCGGCGGGGATAAGAAGGGCTACCTCTTACCACCGAATCAGCGCAGCTCTGCCCATTTGGGCAATTTCGGCTATATGCCCCCGCGAACGTCGTACCGCACGCGACCGGCTATCTACTTCATCGCCACGCAGATGATGAAGGAGGTGCGCCGTGTGGGTGAGCACATCTTCAAGCCGCGTCGTGCGGCGCGACGACCCTTCCATTGGATCAACTCGGCGCCGATTAAGGAGTTCTACCAAAACGCGGACGCCGCGAGTGTCCAGCGGAGTAAAGAAACGCGATCGCGGAAGAAGGTTTTCGTGGAGACGGTCGCGCAGCGTTTGCTGGAATCCTCCGGACCCAATGGTACTACACGTTCCAAAATCAAATGTCATTCACCCCTTAACTGCTTAGATCGATAAAGTTTGCTCGGAAGTTTAATTTGGATGTATATATTAATCGCTAGCATTAATCCATAGACTAATGCTGTTTAATTCAAGTAATCATGCAGTGATGGCAAATAAGTTCAATTTAGTTTAAAATAATCTTGCCAGCAATGAAACGAATGGTTTTTATTATTTAAATCACATTTAAATCATGAATAAGCGTCAACATTTAATTACTTTAAGGCAGTTGAATTAAAATTCTATTTCAAATTAAAGAATGTTCCTTCAGTTTTAATAGATTGAAGCTACATTCCGACTCTGATCGACCAGAACATATGATTGTTAGATTGCCCTGGAGTAGATTACCTTCATCGACAATTTTGCTTAACAAGAACAAAATTGCATGCGATTCGAGATATTTTACCCAAATCTCCTAATTTTCTAGATCCTCGAATCCGTTCTGCCGTGGTGTACACCAAAGATGCGCAATCGGGCGGTGGCACGGCGGCAGCCCGCAACAGCAGCACCATCGAACGGATC
Source organism: Hypsibius dujardini (assembly GCA_001579985.1). Lineage (NCBI taxonomy): Eukaryota > Metazoa > Tardigrada > Eutardigrada > Parachela > Hypsibiidae > Hypsibius > Hypsibius dujardini. Next base: position 38,492 of record LRSR01007393.1, read on the forward strand.
CCGTCGCCACATGCTAAGCGCATGAAGATCGATCCCGGGGACGTCGGTGCCCCTTCCAAGCTGGTCATAAGAGGCCGCGACCGATACGGCCGACTGATCGCTCCCAACTCCCCTGAGGACTTTTTCTACCACCTCTCACCGGCACTGAAAACAGAACGGAAAAAGTACATGAAGACGGTGGAACTGAAAAAGGCCGGCCGGAGTCAGCGCAACATGATGGACTCGGTCCCGTCCGTGCTGTCGCGTTTGCAGAACTTTTTGGGCATCGTCTCGGCGTCGTCGTCGGTACCACCCGTCGTAGCCGCCGCTAACATTCCGGAGGTGCCGGCATTAGCTACTGCTGCTGTTACTACCGCAGAGGTGCCGAATAATTAGACCTCCACGACTGCTTTTTGTGGGATTGCGAAGTATTCGCCGGGGTCTGTTGTTGTTATTCTTAACTTATTGTATTGGTCTTTTTTTATGCACAATATTGGGTCGTATTTTGTTGTTCTTCACGATTCTGTAAAATCGCTCTGACAGATTGGATTTGGTGGTCTGTTTTTGTTCTGGCTTGATGTTGGTGGGATCGATCGATCTTTGTGTATCGTTCCTTCGATTTGATTGGCGTTTTGTCACCTCTCTCTCTCGCTCCCTACGGATAGTTTTGATATGCCTTTTGGGATTTCCTCATGTTTTATGCGTATTCGAATACCGTATAAATCATTAGGAGTGTTGTTGTTTAGATACGTGTGTTAATTTAAATAAAATAGCGTTTTAATCAGCGAATTTTTTAAATAAACTAAATAACGTCGAATATCCCAGTTTATGATTGGCTGTCCCCGGAGGCATGTTTGGCTCATGAGTTCATTCGAACGCACACATCTACTTCACAGTGGCAAAAACATTACACTAACCGAGTTCAGCTGTATAACTCGATATGTGGGTAAAGCTATGCATTGAACGAGTTGAATTGCCTAACCCGGTTAATGCACGAGTTTTGCCACGTGTGTAGTACTCTACAGAACACAACAGCAAGCACACATATACTTCACAGTGGCAAAAACATTACGCTAACCGAGTTCAGCTGTTTAACTCGATTTGTGGGTAAAGCTATGCATTGAACGAGTTATATTGCTTAACCCGGTTAATGCACGAGTTTTGCCACGTGTGTAGTACTCTACAGCACAACAGCAAGCTGCAATTTGCAAACGTTGGGTTATGATTTTTAGTGATTTTACGGTTCCCAATTTTCAGCATCTCTGCCTCCCACCTCCTAATTTTCTCGTCTGCATGGTTGGCTTTAAGGGCCAGGAGTAACCGAGAGAATTGGACAGGGGAAGGGATGCAATTCTGAGAGTGAGGAGTAAAATTATCATGGAGACTCGAACTTCGAGGACATCCTTCGCATATTACTGCGTGCCGGTGCCAAATTAGCGAAATATTTTGGGAAATATTGGGAACACTGACCGGTCGGGTGTGCGAACAGGTAAGACATCTGAAACACGCGTAACGCATACTATTTGTAAAGCGTTTTGGGGTAATAGCATAGCTAGAGAGATGTAGTTGATTGATTGATCCCTTTAGATCGTGTTATTTGTTTTCCGTTCTGCATCTTCCTCGTCGATCGATTGATTGATTTGATTAATAAATAGTTACTAGTAGTTTTTATTTTTTTCGTTTGGTTCCCAAATTCCAATTTTCACTTGCAGTATCCGTCATTTAATGTTTTTTCCAAATTAAATATTTTCTTAGTTCAGTGCATCAGTCTCTCCTGACTATTGGTCTATCATCAATAAGGATTCTTGACTTTTTACACACTGTTAGTTGATTATTGCTGCTGAGAACCGATAGACCTCCATTTTTTGCTTAGGTATTTTTTTGGTTGGCCGCTGTCCGCCGTCTAGTTGGAAACAGATTCGCTGACCAAACTGTTTTTT
>LRSR01007396.1:0-17567 GCA_001579985.1 Hypsibius dujardini
AATCAACAGTTTTCAATACACAATCACACTGTCTGCTTACAGGCTCCGGTAGGTCGGATTCTCCTTCGTCCCGCCACAATATCCCACTTTCGTACGAATCACCCCCTTTTTGCACCCATAAATCGGCTCCGGAGCCCAAAAACATCCCATAGCAAAAGTGGCCTTCTCCGTGGGAATATCCAACTCCGGAAAAGTCGCTGCTGCCATTGTAATGGTTCGCTATTCAAAAAACCAAGAAATTAAATTTGAATAGAAGCATTCATTGAAAAACGAAATTTTTATCCACTTCGAGGAGGCGTTCACTCACGGTTGGAGATATGAGGGAGGAAATATTGCGGATAATTCCTTGCAACATGGAAGACGTCCCCGAGAAAAATAATTCCACCCAACCCGACTAATTTCGCTTGAATACTTTGAAAATAGACAAAATTCAAGTGATAAATAACAATACAGCAAAAAAAATTAAAATTAAATTAGATCGCAAAAAATGAGCTTCAAAAAAATAAAAATACACTTTGAGACAGTGCGTTTAGAAATAGGCCTATTCGCAAGCGTAAACACACTAAACAAAAGACTCATTTCAACATCAATAAAAATGCACTTTGAGACAGTACGTTTAGAAATAGGCCTATTCGTAAGCGTAACCACACTAAACAAAAGACTCATTTCAACATCAATAAAAATACAGTTTGAGACAGTACGTTTAGAAATAGGCCTATTCGTAAGCGTAACCACACTAAACAGAAGACTCATTTCAACATCAATAAAAATACAGTTTGAGACAGTGCGTTTAGAAATAGGCCTGTTCGTAAGCGTAACCACACTAAACAAAAGACTCATTTCAACATCAATATATCCATTGTTTACCGGCGCACACTAATCCTCCTTTCTGACTTACGATTCAGCGACTAGCGATAAAGTCACGGTGTGTGGCTTGCTTAAAAAACTACCAGTCTTAAATTGCGAAAAGACTAGACGAAAATGCGATGCGGAATTTACCCATAAAGAAGTGATAGCGCAGAATTTACTGTTCTTCTGCACGTGATCAGCTGTTCAGTCGAAACCACCCATTTTGGGCTGGGCTGGGCGAGTGGGCCGCAGTGCTCGGTCTCAAGAGGGCGCTACAGTAGCGGTCAGCAGTTGACGGGCTTTGCACGACAACTGGTTATTCCATCAAGCACATCGATTTCGAGAAACGAATTCCATTGAGAAATAATATTTTCCAACAAACTAAAAACATAAAAAAATGGATAAAAAAGCTGCAGCAATTACAGTATGAGATACTAGTGCGTAGTACAAGTAAGTAAGGTCTTGCTCTTAGTCAATAACAAGATCTCGGGAAAAGCTCCCCCTCCCAGGTTCATCGGTTCGGTCCGTCGTTTTCTTCTCGTGAACGTACCTCCTCACTAACTCGAATGCCCTATCCAACCACAACACGCGCCGCAATCAGTGCCAGCAATAAATTTACTCCGCAAATCGATTGAGGCGGACAAAAGAAAATTCCCGGAAGCCCATCGCCGACAGCTACTACACTCACGAGTATGGAAGGATCATAGATTTTAACACTTTTAGCCCCTCCTATAAGCCAAGGTATTACTGTTGAGTAGAGGGACCGCGGATATGTGCCTAAGTGCCGCAAACGAGGAGGGAACTTGAATAGCATTCAGTGGGATAACAGTCAACGGACGTTTCTTTTATGCACATTTTTTACGCGTCACAACTCACAACACTGGCTTTTTCCGCTACTATCATCGTTCGACCAATCGATACAGAACGGAGGCGACATTATCTGTCTGTCTGTCTGACTGCTCGTCTGTCTGTCTATCTGTCTGTTTGTCTGTTTGTCTATCCGTCTGTCTGTCTGTCTGTCTGTCTGCCTGTCTGCCTGTCTGTCTGTTTGTTTGTGTGTTTGTGTGTCTGTCTGCCTGCCTGCCTGCCTGCCTGCCTGCCTGCCGTGTCCATGCATTACCAGTATTTATATTGTGATGTTCCGCGTCATTTGACAGTGAATGAGTGAGCAAAACAAATAGACCTGTTTTTCTAAAAGCCTCATTTGCCTAATCACTTCTTTCAGCCTTATTAGTTACATTACATCTGAAAAAGACATCACAATTAATCTCTCTCTCACTCTCCGTCTATCAGCCGGACAAACCTTCCAGACAAGCTTCGAATCCCTGAATCAGCAGCCAGGGGAAGCATGTGCGAAAAATTCGCGCTGACATTGCGAAAAGAAAATCCTTTCGGAACCATATGTTCACACCCATTTATAGGGTGCGCAGTTTACATGAAGGCGCGCACAGCGCGATGAGTGAATAAATATTTTTCGACCTATCAACTGATCCTCCATCCATCCCTTTCACCGAGTCAGTCAGTTAAACTGTCACCCTAAGTTTACAGTCAACGTAAAGATTGAATACACTGGAGGGACCGAGTAATGGGCAAAGGGGCGGGGCAGGGGTGATTTTCAAACAATCGAACAATCAACCACCTGACCACCCCCTGCCCCACCCCTTTTGCCCATACCCGGACCCTCCGTTGTACACAACCACCTGACCACCCTCTGCTCCGCCCCTTTTGCCCATACCCGGACCCCCCAGTGTACTCAACCACCTGACCACCCCTTCGCTCCGCCCCTTTTGCCCATACCCGGACCCTCCGGTAAACTCAGCCGTCTGAACGCCCCTTTGCTCCGCCCCTTTTGCCCATATCCCGGACCCTCCAGCGTAATCAACCACCTGACCACCCCCTTGCTCCGCCCCGTTTGCCCATACCCAGACCCTCCAGTAAACTCAGCCGTCTGAACGCCCCTTTGCTCCGCCCCTTTTGCCCATATCCCGGACCCTCCAGCGTAATCAAACACCTGACCACCTCCTGCCCCCTTTGCTCCGCCCCTTTTGCCCATACCCCGGACCCTCCAGCGTAATCAATCTTGTTGTTGATTGTACACGAAAAAGCACTCACTACAGCAAGAACCGAGACCCTGTAGGTACCGCCGCCAACAAACTGACAGCAAGTGACTCTGCAAATCCTCATTATGGACAACACAAATACCAAAACTGCCTTACGACACATTTTTGTCCCATTGACACAAACACTTTTCACCGCGAATAACTCTTTCCCTTTGAGATAAAATTCTTCGAAATCTCTTTCGACCTTGGTCCGGCCTTGACTCCTCCCCCTTATCCTACGACTGCATACCCCGAACGAACTGTTCAAACCAAATATCAGCCTCGCCGATCGATCTCCATTCCCGAACGTTTAAAGTTAACATCGCTTTTGTGGGTGGACCCAGACGGACTCATCGTCATTATTGTACGTCAGCTGCCGATGGAAATCTTCCCCCTCCCGCTTCCTCCTGCACACAGATCCATACACTGCCTGCTGATAGTCAACAACGGCCGTTAGCTTCTTCCCCGCGTTTTGGGAGGTCGTCCTCCAGACAGACAGACAGACAGACAGGCAGGCAGGCAGGCAGACAAGTGTGTTGCCTTAGCCTGTTTAACCGAGTCTGTCTGTGCGAGGAAGGGAGCGACCCTTGTCTGTCTGTGTGAGGAGGAGAGGGAGGGACCCTTGTCTGTCTGTGGAGGGAGGAAGGGAGGGACCCTTGTCTCGGTCTGGAACTCTTGCAGTGAGCTCACTCTATTATCCCTGCGTGTACTTTCTGGGTGTCTGTGTTGTCGCGGCGAAAGGAACGAGCTGCGGTCAATAAAAGAACCGGATACTTTGCCGTCTTGGGTTCCCAGCTAAATAAATATATATATATAAATATATGCGTATACGTGCATATATTAGAACTGGCGAACGTTTCACAGCCGGCGTGAGGTTTTTTTTCTCCTATTCGCGTACACACACACACACGTTGGGAAACTTCATGCGAGCGTATGTGTCTCCCCCTCATCAACCTTCTCCTGTCTGTGTGTACTCAACGAGCGAAAACAACGTTTGACGGAGCAGCAACGACGACGACATCATTTGACAGATGTGAGTTTTATTTGGCTTGCGTCTGTGTCTGTGTCTGAACATTCTGTGTCTGGTTACGAGGATGTGATTAGTTGGTATTTTTTCCAGTGCTGGCGATAATGTCGATGGCCGCGAAGATGGACCTTCGGGTGCGGGTGAAGACACTGCTGCTGTGGCTCGGTTCGGGTGCTGCGTTTCTGCTGTTTTATATTTCGGTATCGACGACGACGGGCCCGGCGGGAAACGGGATCGTCTACTTCACCGCAAACTTATCCAGGTAAGACGGCCAAATTGGCAGGCAGGTTGTGGAGCGACAGCAGACAGACATCCGATATGCGGTAAGTCAGATATCATAGTTATATAGGTAGATCGCGAGATAGACGGGCAGGCAGGCGGGCAGGCAGCACGACAGTCAGACAAACAGGCACATAGACTGACACACAATCACACAGACAGACAGACAGACAGACAGACAGACAGACGGTCAGATGGCAGGTCAAACAGATACTATATCCAGACAGCGGTGAGGAAAGTGAAGGACCAAATCTACTCTGTCGAAGCTACATGTGCCCAAAAACACATAGGCTTTTTGCCATGGGTACCTATTCTGTATTTTTCCCCGTTTGGCCATTTTCTTCTTCGCAAATGCTTGTTTTTGAAATTTAGCTGCATGCATTTGGGTTAGATCAAATGAAATAATTTTTCTTCGAATTTAAATAAATAGGCGCTCGGGTCCGACATATTCCAGCTACGTACGGATATTACCACGCAATAAAAAGCCTGGTAAATAGCGTACATAACAGGATAGGCGCTAGGGTGCGCTCAGTTCCTGGGCGCGTGTCGCCGGTGTTTGCTCAGCAAACAACTCGAGCTTCTGAAGTTCCTTCCTTCAAATTGCCCCAAACAGGCATCCATCATTTACGTGTGTCAAAATATTGAGGCCGAATACATACATACATGTATTCGTAAATACACAGTAACTGGATACATCATAAATATGCATTTTAGACAATGCCCTCTTTATTTATTATGGAGTCGATTTTCGGCGACGGACCATGTCTGATAACTTCTCAGGCATGAGTTTGCATGAATCCAGACACTGTAAAGAGTTTCTTACAGCAACAGTAGATAGAAAAACAGTCTGAGAAGCAGACATACAGACAGACAGACAGACAGACAGACAGACAGACATACATACAGACAGATAGACAGATAGACAGATAGACAGACAGACAGACAGACAGGTAGACAGGTAGACAGATAGAGGGACAGACAGATAGAAAGAGAGACAATCAGAGATAAGCATACAGACAATCAAACAGAGTCCGTCATGTCAGCAAGCCCGCGGTCTAAATGAAGCATCAGTAATCTGGAATTAACCGATCGAATGTTTCAGCTGCTGTTGAATAAGTAGTGGAGAATAGCCGCGAAACGTAATACCAAAGTGGAAGAATTTACATTGTTCTTTCATGGAATGATAAATTTTGATGTGTCTGAGTTTTCCCTTGGCGGCATTGCACCTCGCTAACGCTCGAACCTCATTTAAGTAGATTTATGCACAGGGGAAAGAATCCTTGTGCAGTTGTGCTGACTTTAATCTCATTTCCGCTGTGTTTTTTTTCTGGCAGTTTAATCGCTCTGCAAACAGCTTTATCCGTCAATGAGACGGGTCGATGCCGGAGGAAAGTGAACGTCATGTTTCTGAAGACCCACAAATGCGCCAGCTCGACGGTCCAAAACATCCTCATGCGCTACGCCGACCTCCGGAACCTGACGATTGTGCTGCCGCCGGACGGAAACTACCTCGGTCATCCCGTCAAGTTCATGGCGAACTTCACCTTGCCCTTACCTTCCGTCTACTCTCATCACTATAATATTTTCTGTCACCATACGCGGTGGCATGAAGGAAATATTAGATCCATCATGCCGGCCGATACAGTTTTTATTTCCATTCTCAAAGAACCGGCGGCAATGTTTGAGGTACCTGTCTGTCTGTCTGTCTGTCTGCCTCTCTGTCTCTCTGTTTGTCTGTCTGCCTGTCTGTGTGTCTGCCTCTCTGTCTGTCTGTCTGTCTGTTTGTTTGTCTGTCTGTCTGTCTATTTGTCTCTCTGTCTGTTTGCCTGTCTGTCTGTCTGTCTGTCTGTTTGTCTGTCTGTCTGTCTGTCTGAGGAACCTAAAACAGAATCCCAATTTCTATCTGCTTGCAGTCTCTCTACAACTGGGTGAAACTCGATGTTCGTTATGGCGTCCCGCTGGAAACATTCATTGAGGATCCCTTAAAACACTACAAAAACTCTTCCATCAAGGACTTTGCTCGTAATCCGATGATGTTTGATTTCGGTCTGGACCGGGAAGACTTCCAAAACCCCGTTGCCATTCAAGCTAAAATCGCAGAAATCGACAGACGCTTCGGCCTCATTATGCTGTCTGAGTTTGTGGACGAATCGCTGATCCTTCTCCGCGAGCTTCTCTGCTGGGAGTGGGAGGACATTGTCGTCTTCCGCATCAACTCACGCCGTAGCGAATACAAGAAGCGCCTCTCACCATACGTACAGGTAGGCAGAAACGCCAACAATAAGCTCATAAAAAATTAAGCTAGCTAAACTAATCGCGTTAACTTTGGAGCAACTTAAAAAACCAACAAAAAAAACCCCGAAAAAAATATGTTAAAAGTTAAATAACTAAATCAATCTAGAAAAGTTAAATACTCCGCACTAACATCAAGTTATTTTATTAATTAGAGGTATTTATTTAATCGGGCACTGCTCTAGCAGTCCATTTATGTCTAGTTCTCTATCATTCACACATATTAATTATGCTCAGCAGACAGATCTGTCTGCTCTTATATCTTCGCGTTAGACAGGGACAGCGTACGAGCTGTGGAACGTTTAATCGGCCACGCGGCGCTTGTGCTGTGTGTACAGTGCACACAAGCCGTGCACACGTTCCACTCTAGTACGACTGTCCCTGTCTAACGCGACACTACAGTAATGTGCTCTACTCTCTTGACGACTTCATCTTACCAATTCAGCTATTTGGACACACCTGGTTTCGTTTAGTTCGCTACTTAAAGTCACTTCCGTTGTCCCCTTCTTCCTCACTTCTAGAAATGACCTCTTTAGTCTAATAAACTATTTCCTGTCGGGTCGTATCAAACTCTTGTCTGACTGGCCTAACCGCTTTCACTTCTTGCCATCTTTTACCTGCAGGCTCGCATCCGCGAGTGGAACTCGGCGGACCATCAGCTGTACCAGCATTTCCGTGAGCGCTTCCACGCTGAGACCCGCCGCTACGGCCTCACCCGGATGGCCGAGGACCTCCGGCTGCTGCGGAACCTCACCCGTGAGTGGTACGACTTTTGCGTGGCCCGCAATGTGGCGCGCAACGAGACGCAGGACCTGCGCTTCCAAGTGTGGCACCCGACTGTGACGGGCTTCCAGCTGACTGAGTCCGGACTGCGGAACCCCGTCTGCGTGCGGCTCGCCATGGCGGAGAACCCTTACACGGATGCCTTGCGGGCCAAACTCTGGCCGGCCTTTGTGATGTCGAAGCTGATCAAACCGCAGAATGCGAACGACTTCTGGTAGAGAACGATGTACGAGATGCGTGATCCGTATTTCAGAGAGCCTGTGATATATGAATTCGCGTAATGAGAGTTCCTGATTGATTGCTTGATTAGAAGGTCACATATGGGGCAACTTGGTTGGTTGCTTGATCAGCACGTTGAACTATTGACACATGCAGAGCTGGACTGTTAACAGAAAAGTTAACGTGGTTAATTAAATACGGTGCAAGCGAGAAAAAATGAAATGTGCCAACGACTGTAGAGCAAAAATAGGAATTGACTATAAGTTCTGGGGTCAGTCGCCAAGGCGGTTGCCTGCGCCCCATCCTCGCGCTCTGGGTGCTCCTTCAGCCGCAGCTCCAGCGCCGTCGTTGCGAGGCCTAGCTGGAGGCGGTACTCCGAACCCGCCCATGACGCGAGTGTTGGGGAAGAATCGGAAGAAGAAGTCGGGTGTCTTGAGGAGAGTCGGGCCGCCAAAGTCCTGCGGGTACTTGAAGGCGAGGAAGTAGTAGAGATGGCCCACGAGGATGCCGACCAAGTCCATCACACCGCTGGAACATTAAGTTGGCTAAATTCTAGTCCATTTGTGCTGTCTGTATTTTTAACGGTCAGTCGGTTTACCTGTCTGCCGTGTCTGTCTGTCTGTCTGTCTGTCTGTCTGTCTGTCTGTCTGTTTGTTTGTCTGTCTGTCTGTCTGTCTGTGTGCCTGCCTGCCTTCCTGTCTGTCTGTCTGTCTGTCGGGCTGTGCGTGTGTGTCCTTGTGTAAGTGCGCCTGACTGAATGTATATCCAGTGTTGCGTTTCTACTGGCCGTCGGACGGTCCAGGCGTCTAGCTTGATTGTCTGATTCGTTGTGGAAGCATGTGTGTCTATGATCTACAGAATTTTTCCAGCTGACCAACTACTCACCCCGATCCAAGAATGAAGTTGAAGCCAAACAGCACCCACGGCAGGTAAAGCGCCTTGAAGCGTGTGCCGAACCAGAAGGAGACAATGAGGTCACGGTTCAACTGGCACCAGACGTAGAGGACGCTCAGAACCATGGGATCCATCAACAGCTGTAAATGCAATTGTTGGATAATAAGCGTTTTGACAGATGAAGCGGGTAAACACACACACACCGGAATATCTGCGGCCAGTCCAATCAACACCAAGCAAAGCCAATTGAAGACCAGCATGAAAAGGAAGTCCGCCGTTCGTCCGATGAAGTGTCCTAAAAAATAGTGCCCCAGGTTTAAGTCTGTCTATCTGTCTGTCTGTCTGTCTGTCTGTCTGTCTGCCTGTCTGCCTGTCGATAGGGAAACCAGTGCCGAAGCCACGTACCGCTTTCCAGCTGTGAAGAATAGTTGTACAGGAAATAGAGGTTCATCAGATAGTGAAAACCCGTTCGCGGTGATATAGGGAAGTAGAACAACGCCGTAATCGGTCGCCATAACTAAAAAGAAGATGCAGGCACAGTTCTGCTACCTGAACGACAGTAACAACAACAACCGAACGCCATCACGTCGAAGACATATACCTGGAACCCAAAGATGGTCAGCGCAGCATCCAATATGAGGTAATAGGAGTTGAGGATGCCGAATCGTCCGAGGAGAGGCAGTGCCACCTGAAAAGAGGAGCTCAGTAACCAACCAATCAATCAATCAATCAAGCGGACATCCAATAAAACCTCAACGGCTGTTATACACACAATCAATCAATCAATCAATCGAACTTCCAGAGGACGGAGGTAGAATGATCCACTTACAGATCCTGTGAACCAATACTTGGTGATCTGGGGGATGGAGTGATACCACAGCGATATTTCGTTAGACGCCATCCTTAATCAGTTGTGCTGATGACAAAGAAAATAGATGAAATAGCTACAAAAAGACGCCGGCCACGTCAACAAAATATAATTAATCTAAATAGCTCTCAACTCGGGACGCCAGTGCATCCAATCAATTGATTGATTGGTTGATTGACGATGATCCACTTTAAAACAAACACCACGTCCATTTAGAACCTTACATTTTCGATGATTCTCAATGACGCCAATTTTCCAGTGATCTCCTCACTAATAAAATGTGGGCTGTAATCCCAGTAGAGATTTCCCAAGAGAAAAAATGTGTGGAAAGTTTTGAAAATATTGAACGGTAAAATTTCAAAAAAAAATTCTGTGTTCACACAACTCGGTGGTGAGTCGAGTCGAAATGACTCCTTTTTATTGCAAAGGGATCACAACTCGAGTCGACTCATGCGACCTATATACGTGGTCGAATGGGATGTCGTCGGGATGATTATTGAATTATTATATTATTATATTACTATTACATAAATTATTGAATGGCAAAATTAAAAAAATGCCGTGTTCACGCAACTCGGTGGTGAGTCGAGTCGAAATGAATCCTTTTTATTGCAAAGCGACCGTGACTCGTGTCGACTGTGACTCGAGTCGACTCATGCGATCTATTAACGTGGCAAAAACCTTGCGCTAACCGATTTAAGCCAGTACACTCGTTTAACGTGTGTTGTACACAACTCCGAGTTGAAGTGCTTTATTCGGTCAGCGCAAGGTTTTTGCCACGTGCGTATTTACGTGGTCGAATGGGATTTCGTCGGGATGAATCATGCGCTTCACTTTCCTGTTCAGAGGAAATGGCAGAATCCACATTTCAACTGAAATCAATGTCGAGCCAAAAATAAAAAAGTGTGTTTATTCTTCTGTTGGAAGGAATAGAAATGTTGAAAAAATGGCCAAACATATCGGGATTTGTTCCGGAAGTCGCCCAAACAGCGCTTCACAATGCCACCAGAAGTCCAGAACTGCTACGAATTTTCGAATCTAAAACTAAATGTATCCAAAACATGATCGTAAAAGGAGCAAGCGGCCAGGTGAAATACAGAACCGGACTGGGCGTCTGCTTCGTGCGCGGACACACGTGAGACCGGAAGCCAGTCAACACCGTAGACAAGTTGCCTGTCGCGCATGAAATCCTCCACAATTTGAAATTCTGCAGCAAGACACAACCAGGGAAATGATCAATGCTGAACGAGAATGTTCACCGGATGCCCACCTTGAGCGTCGGAAATACTGACGATCCGGCATCCACTCTGCATACAGGCACACGCCAAGAGATTCGGTCTGTGGGGGTTAATCTTTATTCTCCATACACCGCCACCCAGTTTGAGATGGGAGAGGGGCAGCTTAAGCAATCGCTTGTCCCAACATCGAATATGTTCGTCGTAACTGAAAAGAGACAGGTAGACAGACAAAGAGACAGGCAAGCAAACATGCATGCAGGCAGTCAGGCAGGCATGCAGGCAGTCAGGTATACAGCCAGGCAGACAGTCTCACAGTCAGACAAACAGTCAGACAGACAGACAGATAGACAGACAGTCAGACAGATAGACAGACAAACAGACAGACAGACAGACAGACAGACAGACAGACAGACCGGGGCTTCTAGGTAGACAGCGCAATCATGCGTGCAGGCATGCCGGTGAAACATTCTATCACACAATGGGACAGAAAATTAATCACCTTCCCGAGAGTACATAATTGTCGAGAGAAATGTCACTGACTATGCTGGTTACTCCAGCATCGTGACCGCGGACCGTCGACACCGTCGACTTAGCTCTGACATCCGTCACTTTTAGGAGGCTGTCATCTCCTCCTGTAACACAAAAGATACACAAAATATGCACAATTATATAAACCGTCGCTTCGGATCGGACTCAAAAAACTGCACTTTTGCCTTACAGACGAGACGACGTACCAGTGTAGACCACATCCGGTTTCTCGTGATCCCAACAGACTGACCACACCTCGTACCCGTGTACAGCTTCAAATCGCTCCGAGACAGAGTAGCCAGCCTCACTCGGTTTGACCACGCTAAATCCACCCTTCGAATCGGATATGGAAAGACTGCCCACTTTGCAACTGCAACAGGAAGGGTTTTATTTGAACGACTGAATCCGTCATTCAATCAATCAATCGAGGACATGAAAGCAGAACACAGCAAACAGTTCGAGCTCTCAATCGTCAAACCCAAATTTCACCGGCAAAGTTCACTTCAAAAAATCTTATGTTAGTTATGTTTCGAATTTTTTCATACCAAAAGGCTAGATTAATATCAAAATGACTGAAAACAAAAATCGTTTTGACCCATTCAAACAATCAGTCAATCAATCGACCACTTCACTATACCAAAAACTAAGCCTTCAATCCAGCAATCAACCGTTAAACCACACCTCCAAGCTCCTGCGAGACACATGCCTTCTGTGACGGCCACACGCTGCTGCTCCACCAGCCTCGCCCGGCCTGCAGTTTCGCTTGCCCCACTTGCCATCAAGTTAACCGATCCGTCAGCCAACATCACCGCCACTAAATTGTCAGTGGGATGCGGTTTGATATCCAAAACACCAGCGGACATCTCCAACGGATCTTTCAATTCAGCAGCTTCAGCGCTTAACATGCGCAACCCGCCGAGCCGAGTTCCAACTTGACTGCCGTTTTCGTTTTCGGGACCGTTGAGCAGTTGGTAAGTCCCACAGAGGAGCGATCCATCGCGGAGGTACTCGCAGGTGGCAGCGAACAAACCGGTGTCGAAAGATTTCAGCAGCGAGGACAGAGACATTTTTTCTCTGGATATTCCTCCAATCAAAAAAATGAAAAATAAAAAAGCGATCACAACAAACGGAAACGTTGCAGGAACAAGTGTAAACTTTGCAGGAACAAGTGTAAACTTTGCAGGAACAAGTAGGAACTTTGCAGGAACAAGTGTAAATTCTGCAGGAACAAGCGGAAACGCTGCTGGAACAAACGGACACGCTGCAGGAACAAGTACGACCGTAAACAGTGATGAAAAGGTAGGAAAACGAATGGAACAAGACAGTGCTCGATTGATTGAATGAGCTTAATTGACGAGTAACATATATATATATAAATACAGCGGCCCCTTCGTAAGTAATTGGGCAAACCGATGTCATTACTCAGAAATACTTCACCACCATTTACCAAGTGTACAAAATTATCATAAAACGAACAAGATTTATGAAGATAAACAAAACTTTAACCTGAGGCATCAACAACCACGGAAGGTGGCAGAGAAGTCCCTTGTCCCGGAGGAGCCATTAATCCATTCGCCGGTGCAGTTGCAGGCGAAATAGTATTTTGAACCGGCATCCGCTTTTTCGTTTCTTCCGCCATAGAGGAAACTGATGCCGAGGGTGACAGAGAATTCGTCAAGGCTGTTACTTTCTTCGTCTCTGCAGCGAGAGACGATTGTCTGGCGGCAGTTTCCCTCCTTGATTCCTTCCGCGGTTCTCCCGCCAGTTTCACACCCCATGTCGTTTCATCCAGTTTTCTAATCTCCGATTCAACGTCCGTCGGCGTTGTCCAGTCGTAAAACTCTGAAGGAGAGAGAACACCCCGAAGCATAAATCAACTCAATCAACCATAGTTCGGTTGATTGAACGATTGACGATAACGCAGCCGCAGTCAATCGATCAATCAATTGATCACCATTACGACGTACTGATCATCCAGTTGATCGATCAATCAAACAATTACTACTAGGACGTACTGATCATCCAGGTGGGTTTCCGGTCGTACAGCCATCGCCTGGCGTCTAAAATGGAATAATCACCTTTTATTTAGTTCATGTGCTGTATCATGAGATGACACGAACCTTGTCGGGAGGTTAACACATAATGTATACTTCCGGCGACCGTTGCAATGGCGAGTTCTGCGTAAAGTATTCCCTTAACGAGTGCCGACCTCTTCGGGTCCAACTGTAATGTCCTCAATCTGTTTAATATGTTCATCAGTGCTGTTGTTTGATAAATAAAATGAGGGAAGACTACGAGGACATCTGCGTCCTGCGAGCGAATTTTTGTCTGGCACGAAAATAGCGTTTTGTTTACACACTGTGCAGTGTGCAGTGTGCATCTCAGTTGACCGTAATGCGCACTGCAACGTTGCGCAGAGTTGGTGTGCATCCGCCAGGTGGCGTGACTATTAACTAATCCGTTTATTCTAAGAATTTATGAATTATTTTCTTTTTCTCAGAAACTGCAGGGCAGCTGATCATTAGAAAAAAAATAAATGACAGTTGCTTAAACGCATAGCACGGGTTACGGTAACTACGCAGTCACACGGCCGTGACTTTTTGCCCGTGGCGGCATCAGCAATTGTTCAACTGACTTCTTGTTTTCTTGCCTTTCTCCCTGTCCTCTCTCGAGTTTAACCGAATTTCTCTGTCAATGGAAAACGGCAGTGGGACACACCGTGATCTACACCGCGATCAGCGATGCATGCAGCACACGGTCAGAATGCTTAACTCACCGAGTCAAGCTATCTAACTCGTTCATTGTCATGTTTCCTGCATTCGCCGAGTTAAGCGGCTTGACTCTGTCGGCCAAGTATTTTGGCCGCCAAGTGTTACGAGAAAGCAAGAAATCGATGATTCGCTAGGCGTTCGTGTGTTAATATTCTGCGCCGCTCAGCGCTATTTGCATAACCACCCCCGTGGAAAAAGTGACTGTGCACATTACAAATATACGTATATATGCCCTATCACTCGTTCGCGGAAGGCAGTCAAAAGTGCAACCACAGCAAGTAACTTTGTTCACGCGTGGCAAAAACCTTGCGCTAAACGAGTTAAGCCATTACACTCGTTCATCACTAGTTGTTGTACACAACTCTGAGTCAAAGTGCTTAATTCGGTCAGCGCAAGGTTTTTGCCACGTGTGTTCTGATACTCACTGTTGGCAAAAACTGTGCGCTGACTCAGTCAAGTCATTTCACTCGTGACCTGCGTGGCGTCATACAGAGACCGAGTTTAATTGCCTAACTCGGTTAGCGGAGGGTTTTTGCCACGTGTGTTCTGATACTCACCGTTGGCAAAACTGTGCTCTAACTGAGTCAAGTCATTTCACTCGTGACCTGCGTGGCGTTATACACAGACCGAGTTTAATTGCCTAACTCGGTTAGCGGAGGGTTTTTGCCACGTAAATAGGCTACAAAATAATTTCTCACTGCACTTGGAATTATAATTCAAACCTCGGCTGGCGACGTCAAATTGACCGCTACCACCGGGTACCGAGCACTGCGCCTTGTATGTTCCCAACTTGTGCCTTATCTCGAGGAATTTTTCGCATTGCAATGCCGTAAACAGCGAGGTTCTTCGTTCCGCCAAATCAGCCTGATGAAAAATCTGTCGAATCTGTGTTAATCACGCTGCACTTCCTTTACATGTCTATAATGAGCATAGGAGCTTGTCCGACGCCGTTTGACGTGGTGCATGGTGAGTGTTAGGACCAGTTCAAGCGTGCCCAACTTTCAGACACAGCGACGTGAAAGGCGCGCCATGATTTCGCGATTTCGTGAAAACCAAAGCGAAAAACCGCGTCACCATATTAATTGCCCGTTACTTATGAACGTGTATCACCTTCCTGGTGTTACCTCCAGGGCACTTGTCGATTTTTGTCGACTCACTTTCTTCGTATGCGCGGCACGCGAGAAAGTTATTGTACTTTCGCGATCATTTGGTGCTGCGTTGCAGATCAACCGTATATTATGACTGCAGTGAAGCAGAGTGCGTGCAGTCGCAATATACGGATGGGTCTAAAAGGCAGCACCAATTGGTCGCGGCAGTACAGTACCCTTACCCAGCACACAGCACCAGTAGTCACGGCGCGAGACAGCGAAGCAGGCAGGCCGATTTAATTCCGCTGCGCCACTCTCTCCCTCTCTCTCTGGCTAGGGCGAAATTTTACCACGTCATTCCGTCTGACGTTAGCCAATTTTACTCTCTCGTCCGTGTTGCCCCTCTCGTGAAATCAGTCAACAGAGAAGCGAGTTCAACTGCTGTGTGAACCCTTATTCACTCACATTCACATTCACATTCACATTCACATGCACATTCACAGTCATTTTCTCTATTCTCTCCTGTGTTCCACACTCACTGATTGCGTTTTTGTTTTCTGAACACTTCAACAAAGTATTCCTGCCGTAATATTTTTAATTTGGAAGATCCTTTCCGGTAGATTAAAAAATCCTTTCATTACGGAGCCTTTTTTTGGACGGCTTTAAAATTTTCCACGACCGAAACTCTTCATCCGGACTCCGCAGTTGAAGCGAAAATTTGAACCCGATTTGCTATTGATAATTATACAGTCAGTGCAAAGCTGGTAAGTTGGAGAAAGGTGATTTGGGTCGAGAAGAGATTTGTCGTGTCGTTGCTGCGTGGATTGTTTGATTGACTGCATTCTGCATTGTTTACAATGTTGAAGATTTAATGACGTGCTTATCTGGAGGGCCTGTGATTTCGTGATAATTTGGGTGCGAAATAGTTTTTTACATCTTATTTTACTGGTTGCGAGATCATAAACGGGTTCAAACCTTTCAAACCAGTAAGCTGAATTGCTCGCGAAGTTTATCATGCGAATCCTACTATCGATCGATCGATTGATTGCGTGACTGATTGATTGATTGATTAGCGAATATCATGGCTGTGTCGTTTTTACAGACATTTTGAGTGACTACCCCGAGATCCTTGTCAACGGAATCTGACTCGGAACTTTCAGGCAGGCTTCGAGTTGCAATTAGACGTGCATCAGCGTACTCGATTTTGAGAACGGAAGTGCCGGAATGGGACGGGAAGATTCTTCCGTCGAGTCAAAGCGTTGATTGATTGATTAATGCCTCAAGCCGGACCCAGTTTCCTCCCTGGCCGCCATGAATTACTCTCACCTGCGGGCCGATGTTGTCGGATCGCCCCATCACGTCCATCACTACCACCCGTTAGATAACCGACCCTCGACGTCCGGTTCCGATGAGAGAATGACTCATCGCGATCACGTGCATCACCATCATCACTGTCTTCCCGCAAGCGCCGTCGCCGCCACCGAAAGCGAACAGCCGATGCAGGTGTGTGAGGATGTGGAAATGAAGGATCTGGCCATTCCACATGGCTGCTCGGAGGACTGCTCCGCGTGTCGCGAGCTGAGCCATGTGGTGGATATGTCGCTGCGGTGTAAACCGCCGCCGGTGCCGCCGGTCGTCCTAGTCGGTCGACTGCCCGACGCGACCGTCGTTAACGCCTGGTAAGGATGAAATTTACCTCTTCCTCAACTAAGGTGATTAGTTTATCCACTTTGAGTTATAGTTCTGTAGCCCCTAATTTTCTTACATTTTAATTCAAATTGTTATTGCAATTGGAAAGGTTGTCAATCAGTTGATTAACTTAATCTTTCGATGCATTGCAGTCAAGGACAAGATTGAGTACACTGGATGGTCCGGGGAATGAGCAAAAGGGGCGGGGCAGGGGGTGCTTTTCAAACAATCGAGCAATCAACCACTTGACCAGCCCCTTGCTCCGCCCCTTTTGCCCATACCCCGGACCCCCTGTGTACTCAACCACTTGACCACCCCCTGCTCCGCCCCTTTTGCCCATACCCGGACCCCCAGTGCACTCAATCTTGTTGTTGATTGTACGTGCTGGAAATTAGGACTTTTATTACAATGTAATCTGGAATTTTCACCCATCGAGGGGGACTTCACCGGGAAGCACATTGTCCACAGTGTTTCTCGTTTGAAGAGCGTGACAGTGCGCATAGTTGGTCTGATACCGGGACCCGACAGCGACCGCGTCCCTGCGATAACGCTCGCACACTCGAAACCGATGACGCACAATACTCGAAAATAAAGTTACTACCGGTCAATTCGATAACGAGTTGAATTTGAACTTTGGAAACTTTATCGCTTTTCGTATTAAAATCTCCCCGCACATTTTTATGATCGCGTGGTCATCTTCTCTTTTCTTTTTTGCCCACTTTCAGCCCGGTTGATTCGAGCTTCCATAAAGCGCAAGAAAGGTATTATTTAAATGTGCCCTGTCCAGCGATGTTGTTTCGTTAAATGGGAGTCGGTGAGGTTCAACGGGTGATGTCTGTGGTCAGATTTCCCTCAACCCCTCTGTCCATTTCCCCCCTCCTTTTTTATGTGACTTCCCCTTCTAGACAAACACATTTTGCGTGGTTTCATGTTTTTGCGTTTT